>JANHJO010003861.1:18714-35660 GCA_032468235.1 Pseudoxyrhopus heterurus | reverse complement strand
CCAGCCAGAGGGGGTATTTACCGGTTCGGCGAACCCTTTAAATTTCCGAGACCAGTTCGCATGAACCGGGCCGAACTGGTAGGATACCACCACTGAGTATGTCATGATTCATGACTCATGTATAGTGTAACATGTGAATTATTCTGATACAATGCATAGGAACTTATGGTTAGTTTGGAATTTATGTCAACATAATAGCTAAAACAGAAACAACAGAGGAACACTGACACTGGCGTCCCCTAAAAACTCTGCTGAAGTGGTAACGAAATGTTCAGAAACCAACCAACAAGTGCGGAGAACGAAACTTCACCCTCAAAACAGCACTTTATTTACTGGAAACATTTATGTTTGTTTTTATAATCTTATTTCCCCCTTTTGAACAAATTCCAGTATTCCAGGTCTAGATTTATATTTGTAGTATTTTTATTAAATTCAATTAATTCACAGACACAGAAACCTATGACTTGAGAAACTTCTGGCAACACATTTTTTGATAAAAGTGTGAATATCAGCTTTCATATAAATATATTCTAGTCATAATGCATTCATATAAGGGGAGGGAGAAACCTTGAAGAATGAGAACAAAATGAGAGCAGAAAAATGTTGCAAATACAAATATATACAGTATTTAAATACTGTTTGTTATTTTAAGATCTTGTTAAAATCATCTTAGGCTGGTTAGCACATTATTTATGTAACACCCTTTTTCTTCAGCTAGCCCTGACTGTGGTGTGCTGAACAATAAAAATGCAGCACCATGCCTTGTTCAATTATTAGTAAACTTCACAAAACCCATACAATAAAACCTGCATAAAGATACTGACAATAGATCTTAACCTTTGGCTCCTACCTTGCCTTGCGATTTGGGAAGTTGCACTTCTGTCTAGGGACTCCAGGTTAGGGAAGACCGCTCTTGCTTAGTGGTTTGGAATCAAGAAACTCTTTTTTGTTGTTGTAGCACCTATATGAAGAATATGTTGCAGCAATGAATGATTAGTACTTAATACTAGGAGAAAGTGGTTTTTGAAATGCTGTGCTAAATTTGTTTTCAGGGAAAGTATTTCTAAATCATATTTATAAGGCTGTCCAATTCTAGGCAATTCTGAGGAGAGAATAATTAAAACAATGTATGAAAACCATTGAGGGAGTCAAAATACTTAACCTAGAGAGAACAACCACATGTGCCACACTCTCTCCTCCCCAAAGAAGCCATCCATAGTCCAAGTCTGGAGGGAAATTCTAGGTATTTAAGGCTTGTTTGGAGAAGAGCGAAGCAGGCTGTTCAGATCTCTAGAGGATCTATTCCAGTCAATCCATTCCAGTTCTAATAAAGGCACATTTCTGGGAGCTGATCAGACAACATTTCTCAATGAATGCCACATAATCACTGGCATCTTGAATTATGCCTGGAAGCTTACTGACAACCAGTGTAGTTTACAAAGGGATGTTACATGACCATATCAAGGTATCTCTGTTATTGCTTTCACAGCCACATTCTGAACAGTCTTCAAGGGTATCCCCATGTGTAGCAAGGCATGGGTGATCACGAGCAAGGCTTTTTCATATAAGAATGAGCACATCTGATATACCAGATAGATCCGTACAAAGGTCTTCCTAGTCAAGCTGCCACCTGCTCTTTGAACAAGAGCTGAAATTCCAGAAGAATCCTAAATTGTACATCAGCCCTGAAAGAAGAAGTGTGATTCCCAACTTGAACTAAGGGAGAACATTCCCCAAATCTGGCTTAACCCTACACCCATAGTCGTTTGGTCTTGTTAGGGTTAGATATGAATCTGCTCCTTCCCATCCAGACTCTGACAGCATTCAGGCATTGGAACAAGAACTTGTATCCTGTGGTCAGCCTTGAGTTGGGAAAAACATCTGAGTATAATTGGCATACTGTTGATGCCTCTAAACCAATGGATGACATTGTTCAGCAGTATCATGTAGGGGTGAGAACATTGAGTCCTGTGGCATTCCATTAATACATTAAATGGCTTTGAATTCTATTATTTCCCTCCTATCAGTATGGACTGGAACTAATATGGAGAAAGGAGAAGAGCCACCACCACAAATGCAGACAGTACAATCTCCACATTATGTTACAACCTAAAACTCAACAAAAAAGGTCTATCCATTTATTCCAGGGTTTTCTGAAGCTACAGATTGACTATGTTTTTTTCAAACTTTGTCAGAAAGGAGAGGTTTAAACCTGGACGAAATTTGTCAAGAGCCATTGGATTCAGTGTGTGGTTCTTGAGGATATATACTTCCCCATCTTTAAAAGAAACTTTAACTATATAATGGACCCAACCACTTATCTTCTGGGATGCTTTCACTGACCCAGAAGGACATGGATCTAACCAACAGGTGGCCATGTTAACAGTCTTGAGGATCTTACCAGTTCCTCAGGAATCATATAATCAAATTTTTCTTAGCTAGTAACGAAGACTACTATTTTGTAATCTCAACTAGATCTTCCCAGTCTGAGTCTAACTCTGGGTGAATTTGAGAAACAACCTACCAGGTGCCCAGGATATTCTTCACAGAAACCCAGAAGTTGGTCCTATGACCCATCCCTCCATACCAATGAATGAGTCACCTCAAAAAAATACAGCTGGATATCTCTGGATACAGTGAGAATGGAAAAATAGGTTTTGCTTAACTTGTCACCACAATGAAATCCATAATATGGGCATACCTTATACACGCTGATTGGATTCAGTGATTGTCTTCCTTCAATGACACTCTAGGCATCTCTGTTGTTTTATCTTCTAGATCTGTTCAGAAAACTAAGGAACATGCTTGGATTGACACAGGCAGAGGTAGCCCTTGTCACCTGCTCATTCCAAGACAAAACTAAGGCCTCAGTTGAACAGGTCACCAGATCCTCAGGAGAAAAAAAATGGGTTTCATCAGGACCCATTATGAACCAAATAGTCCATAAACTACCCAGAGCAGAGAAACCCATCTCCCTTCCAAAAAAGCAATCAAAGAATAATCAGACCATGATGGTAAATGGATTGGGTAAACAATTGTTTGGTTAACTATGCTTAAATGAAGTGTGAGGGCAAACCCAATAACATGCAAAAATATTATTTTCACTACTTACTGGTAGATGTAAACAACCTGGATTGAAAACTTCAATCTAGAATTCACTTTTATGTTTTAATAAATTAAATCTGACTCAGCAGAATAGACACTATTCCAATGATGGGGAACAGACTGCAAAGTCAAAGCATACAGGAAGAAGACAACTGAAACTTTTTCCATGCAGTTACTAATAATATAATACCGGTATGGCCTTGTTGCTGCAGTCCCAACTCTTCTTTATTATGTTTCACCAATGACAGTCACTTGAAAATGATGAATTAATTTTAATTTTACTAATTTACTACATGAGTTAAAAAAAAAGACAGAAAAACAACAAGATTTTTTTTTTTCAAAAATTGGGTATGGATAAAAAGACGTACGCCTATGTTCCTTGCTTTTTCAAAATCAAAAAAAGGAGAACGTTCAGGTTGATTTCGATTCTATGGTCTGCTCAGTGACAATATTTATTAAATATGCCTGCGGCCCATCTCACACAGTACCTTCTCTCCAGATCATTTTCCCGGGGCAGGCATCGGGGACGCGTCAGGCAGCCCTAGCAGAGCCCAGGAAACTTTCTGTGCAGTTGTGCCTTCCTGCTGCTCTTCGGCCGAGAGAGCTCATGCGTGGTCGCTCTTGCTTCGGTGCTGCTGGCCCTTTAAGCTGCGGGGAAGAGAAGCGTTGCGAGCGAATGGCGCTCGGATCCGCTTGCGGGTCGCATCCTTCTCTTCTCCATGGTAAGAGGCGCGACGTTTCTCCCCTTCACCCCCGCATCTTTTTATGGGCAGCTGGGTTTAAAGTTTAACGAACAATAAAAACACCTGACGGTCTTTGGATAAGTCAGCTGGAACGTCTGTCTTTTCAGTCGCCCTCTGTCCGCTGCTGCGTTTCCGTCTCCCGGCGACGGTTGCTGAAAAAGCGGCGGAGACCTGAAAGAAAAAGGCGGAAAGTTGTTTCTCATCGCTTTTCCCGTCACTGCTAGGATCGCCAACACTGTTCTTGTCCCGTTGGCCTTGGCCTCGACTCTCCTTCACCCCCCCCCCCCGCCTTCTGAACGTGTAGCATAACAAACTAAAGAAAACGGGACATATTTTAAAAGGGGCGGATTTTCTGTCCGATGAGGAATGGGAAGAGTTCCTTGTGCCTTTCTTGCCTTGCCAAAGATGCGGCGGTTTTGCCAGGTTGTAGTTGTTCGCTACTCTTCAAGTAAAGGCTATGGTGTGATTTAGAATATTTTGATTCTAAAGGTTTAGGAAGCTTAACTAGTAAATGTAAAAACTCTCCTTTCTTTGGGATGTAAAACTATGGTTTGTGTGTAGATACAGCCCACACCCTTTTAGCTTTGGACTGTCCAAAATAACATGGAGTCTGGAAAACATATTTCTCCAGCTGTTTAATACACTTATTCAACTGATAATACCATAAACTATTAAAACCTTTCAATGTGTACCAAAAAAATTAAAATTAGAATTGAAGATAAACAATGGTGGAAAACAATTAAAAGACGGAACTTAGTAGATTGTTGGTTATATACAAGAATAATAAAAGGCATTAAACCAGAGGAGAAAACCCTTTTAAATGCTCTAACCCAGGGAGAAAGGGATGTTTATTCTTTTATCAAATTCTGTGGAGATTCTTAGTTATCAAGGTCATAGTTGTATCAAAAGTTGTTTTTATTTTGTAAAGGCAACTGGACTGATTTTTGAGGAAAAAACAAGACATTTCGCTTCCTATTCTGGAAGCTTCATCAGTTGTATTGGATGCTGTGGAAGATGGAATGATTTGTTACTATTCTTTGATCCTCTCATTTTATTTAGGACTTCTGGATTTTTATCTTTGCCTCATTAAAATACCAATTCTATTCCTTGTTCACCAGGCCCTTCATGAAGCAGATCATGGCCTCATCAGCCAAATACTGGTGGATTCAGAAGAGAATCTTACTGTTTGCACTGAGAAAATGCAGCCCACATCTCCATATAACTGGAATGCAGATTGGAGCTTCTGGGTAAATTCAGATTTTCCTCCCCCTGCCCCATATTAGAGAAGTGTTTTCTTATTCAAGGATGTGTGTTTTCTAAGCTGTTTAATTAAGTCAATCTTTTCCTCTGCCTTGGAGAAAATGTGTGCTGGGTGTTGTTTTCCTACTAACTTGCCTTAGTTGTTTTATATTGCACTTGAATGTGGCTTTTTTATTTTAGATTTTTTTATCCCATCTTTATTATTTTCCGTACAACAACCACCCTGTGAGGAGTATTGGGCTGAGAGAGAATGACTTGCCCAGTCGTCCAGGCAGTTTTGATGTCTAAGGCAGAACTACAACTCATAGTCTCCCAGTTTCTATCCTGGTGCCTTAATCCCTAGACCAAATTGACTCTTTCTTGTCTTGTGACTGTTGGCCACATGTTTGGGCTGCACATTTTAGCATACTAGGAATTGGAATTAACTTCTGAATAGGTATTCTTATATTCCGGATCACTGGAATTTATGGACAACTGTACAGTTTGTACCTGAAGTAAATCAAAGATACCCATTAATTCTGAGATTATAATCTTAAACACACTATGATACACTCATTGCAAGAGATAAATTTATAATTATACTTTTAATTGCTGTAAAGAATGGAAGCTACTTCTTTGTATCTTTTTTCCCCTTTTTCTTACTTTGTATTAGCATCTATTAGTTTTTATATAGATAGACTGATCCGCTCCCCTGAACTTGAGATTTAATTTTGAAATACCTATATCATAGTAAGGAGAATCACATTATTGAGTTGTCTACTATTTGATATTGAGATTCATTTCTATATAAGTTATCATGGTCAGGTGAATCCTGGGTACACAATATAGCCAACCGGTACAGAGACTTCAGAACAAAATTCCCCTGGCAGTGAAATACAAGTAAACCTCCACTGAAAAAGAGGGTTAAGAAGATATTACTCCAAGATTTTTGGAGATTATTTAATTTCAAACAATATTTCACAGCATATTTAAAAACTCTGAAATTACTTAGTAATTATAGAAGATACTAAAAGATCCTAAAAAACTAAGGTAATTTTAATTTGTGCCCAAATGAGAAAAATAGCTAAACGCTCTCAAAGCCATATGGAGAGAAGGATTATATTGCAAGAAATGTTAAGTTGAAGAACAGAACAGGAGTTAGCAGGATATGGACTTCAGGATCTCTTTGGGCTCCAAGAACACCCTTGAACTGAGTGGTGCTTACCTTTTAGGGTTTTTTTTATATTGGAAAGAAAATATTTTAAGGAGCAAAGTAGTTGCCTTTAAGCCTGTGCAATGCTTAAAATGTATATCTTTTTCCTCAAACCCTTTCAAAATTATACTGATTTTTTTTCATTTTGGCAGAATTGAAGAAACAAATCAATACCATACATCTCAGCAATGGTTAAGAGCACCTTTTGTTAAAAAGCCCAGCCCTTAAAAGGCAGCAAATCCTACTTTCACAATGTCATGGCATTTGCTACTTCATCTTTAGCTTCTGGGAAGCTAAAGCTTTGAAATGCAATTCTGCATCTACAAAAATAAAAATAGACCTTTACATATTTTTCAAGCAGCAAACAAATTGAAGAAATTATTGGAACAGAGAAAATAAATGTTTTAAGGAACTGCTAAATAATAGATAGATATTTCTAGAAGAAGTAGGCATATTTGTGTTAATCTCCACTATAAAATAATTGGATAGATATCCAAATCTCAACATTTTGGTAAGGAGAGGCATTTGAGACGCTAAGAAAAATCTATTTGTCAAGGTATGAAATTCCAAGAATGGCAGTTTCAAATTTAACAAAATATGAATAGACTATACCTGCATGTTTGGAAGGAGACAGAAAAATACAAACTTCATGGTATACCATCTTGTTTCAGACAAATAGCTGGAAAGCGTTATAAGTGGCAGAATAAGCCTTTCTTAGCTGATCTTTCAGATGCACCTAAGTTGGGCTGGATAGGTTTAAAGATAGTTCTTGTTTAGCAACTACCTCATTTAACAATTATTTGCAGTTACAGTAGTGATAAAAAAGTAATTTATAACCAGTCCTCACTTTTATGAACTTCACAGGTTTGTAAAGCAAAGAAAAGCTGAAGTAAGAGCTGATGGACTGAAAGCAACTAAGCAGTTAGTGAGAAACAAAATGGAAAGATCTAAACTTGACCGGAAAGATCTAAGCCCTAAAAAAAAGAAATGTTATGTATAGAGGAAAATGGGGACACTACTGCTACACTGCTTTTCCATAACAAATAGTTTATATCACAGAATGCAACAATCTTTTAGAGTTATTTAATATGTTAATAAGCATTGGGTAGAAGTGACTCAATAGGTTTCAAATACTTAAGCATTTATAAATCTGTTGACCAAAATCTTTTACTGAAAGCTTCTCACCAAACTTGGTGGAATTGGAAACCTCTTATAGACTACTATTATTACAGAACAGGCTATATTACCTTATGTATGATTAACAGGCAGTAGGTTAATTTCTCCTAACTCAGCACTCCAATTCTATTTTCCTAGCCCTAATATTTATATTTTTAAAAATTGTAATTAGGTAAATGTTAGGTTTAGTTTGAAATGTAAGTTCAAAATGATTTCCATTTGCAAGATGGCAAGAAGTTTAAAATATGTATTTTTTTGTAAACTATGCAATACCCAGGATCTGTTTGCGCTAACAATACAAATGCCGAACTGCTCCAAGCATAGAAGCATTCTATGAGCTATCTGTTGATTAGAGTTTTGAATTATTAATTATACTCTGGGCATGGGAAATCTGAGTCAGTAGTTATGTGAGTTATCCGAGCTGATGAAGTGAATCAGCAGCAATTTAGGATTTAGTCCCATGCTTCTTTCTCAGCATCCCACAGTTGCTCTTGGGCTGGAATTAGATGACTAACAGTAAGAACTATTTTACTCCCTGAATCCAAGCTACAGGTAAGCAAACCTTCAGGTATGGGAGCACTGTTGGGCTTCTGAAATAATGATGCTAAAGAATTAGTAGAAATGTCCATCTATGGATGCTCCTCATCTTTAGTAATTTTTTTCCTGGCAGGTGGGCATTTTAATTAAGCTATGTTGGACTAACATGTACAAATGAGACCACCGGTATTCTTTAAAATAAAAGCAATCTCCTAAATGGGATTGTAGTGTAGTGGTCATGGGCTAGGATTGTTTGAAGCAGTATTTCTCAACCCCAGCAGTTCCAAGATATATGTACAATTTTCAGAATTAGTGGTTGGCTGGAGGAATTCTGGGAATTGAAGTCCACACATCTTAGAATTGCTGAGGTTAAGAAACACTGGTTTGGAGATACTATACATCCCCATTGTTAGCCAAGCTCCCTCCCAGCAATGTTATTTTAAAAAGATTTTTAAAGAATATATTGAAAGCTGGCATGCTACAATATACTAGTCTCAAAGATTACTTTTATTCTGCTAAAATGCTATGAGATCCACTTGATGGGACACATCAGCTCAATTGGAAAAAAAAAATGGTTGCGATACATGGTTTGTCCAGAAAATCAGAGATAAGCAAGAGTGGTGGAATACACGTATCATGGAGGAGACAGTTTTTAGTAGTAAATATTTTGTGACCAGTCATATGCTCTGTGGTAGCCATTTTGTGAGATACCCCTGACAGTTTCTCAAAATTTTGAATGTATTTACTCAGAAAAACTGCCTATATCTTTTGAAGTCAACTTGAATTTTAGAATGAATAATAAGACATTTTTTTAAATTTTGCATGTTTGCTAATGATGATTCTTGAATGGAATACTAGGAAGACATTCTGCAGGGAACGTTGTTTTTAGTTATCCAATATAACTGTGTGGAAAGGAAGAACAAGAATTGTTAATTAAGTCCTAGTGGTAGGCCAGACTGTCTTTAAAGATTTCCATAAAACAATAATTGCTCCCTTGGAGACTTATTGTGGTTTAGTCCATTAGAAATTAGAAAGAGACAATGCTGCCAACCTACTAACAGATATGGATTTTTTGAAAATTCATTGTTTTGAAATAGTCATGAGAAATAAGTGGCAAGCCAACTGTCTTCTGCTTGGTGTGTATATATGTGTGTGTTTATATTTCTGAGGCTACTTAGAAAGTTTTATCTTGTCTAAAACTATGAATGGCTTTTTAAAGTGCCTTGCTGATGAAGCTAAATTGATGATATATCATTATTCTTGATTATCTAAAATATAAAAGATACATTTGATAATTTAATTATTAAAGGCCAATTATATATTTGTGTTTTCCATTGCAAACATCTTATTCTTCTAGAAGTATTTAACTGTTGTCCATGTTATCATCAGTACCATGAAACAAGAATGCAAAATTCTGGTCTTCATATAAGTCACCAAACCATGCCGCATGTTGATTATCTCCCTTGTCCTTGTTGATCCAAAGAGATGTCAAGGGATGATCAGGAATTATTTCTTTTCTATTCCCTTTCTTGCCTGACAATGTGACTAATGACTAGACTGGTCATAAAATAACATATTGAAGGAAATGAGCTAGCATGACTTAGATCAGGTGCTAATATTCCTCATTAAAAATACAGTATTCATGTTTACACTCAGTCTAATTGTAGCGAACTGTTAATTTCTTTCATCTTACATAATGTTAATTAGATGCTTCTGTAACATTTGCCAGGTGAATAGGTGCTGACTACTGCATGTTCTTATAATTGATTCATAATAAACCTATGAACGTGAATCTCTGACTGTATATTCTCAAACATAAAAAGCAGTCAGTTCCTAATGCTATAAACACTATGTTGTTTTATGGCAAGCCCGGCTGTTCCTTAAAGCAATTCTGGTCAATCGGTGAAAAACAAACAAAAAAGAACAATAGATTCCCAACTCTTATGTGTACTTAGCATGCCTCTAGAACATTGACATGCCTACCACTGCACATACAGTATCTAATGCTTATGTAATGGGACATTTGGTGTGTCTTTTTCCTGGATTTGTTGCTGATTTGCTTTTAGAAGACATATTTCTCTTTTCAAGGTAGGTTTTTTGAAATATTATGATTCTGTATCAGCTATTGTTCTTAAATGAGGGAGGGAGGTTCAGCTTGTTGTCAGGTCATTGGAAGTACATTGGATGGGACAGAGCCTTCTTGTTAGCCTCAAAATTCACTTACCCAACAAGTGGTACTAATTTACTAATGTTCTGGTGTCAACCCTGAATAAGGTTTGTTTGTTTTACCAGGATCTTTATGAGAGTATACTGTATGTTGTTTTGTTCCTTATATTTTAGAGGAAGCTTTTAATACTATTACTTTTTATGGGGATAGAAAATATAGCATTTTTGGCAATATTATTTGATGTGGATATTTTAGATAATTAGAGACTGATAAATATCTAAAACTATGTGTTTTAATGCATCATAATTGGCAAAAGCTCTGAGAAATTGTGACATTTAATATTCAATCTATAATGTATAAATTGTGTTTATTTGAATGTATAGTATTTGATTCAATATTAGGGATAATAAACTGGAAAATAGGGTTAGGGTTAGAGTCTATTATTAGCGATAACATGACATTTTCTACCTGAATATTCTCAGTGGGTGATGGGAAAGCAAAAAGATCAATTGAAGATTTTGTATGGACTTTCCATGCCTACCGTATTTATATAAAAACTACACAAGTTTGAAGTCAGTTTAAAATATCTGTTGATATACATTTAGCTTTTTTGGATGTTAAAAATTGGGGAAGGTAAGATTTTAGTATCACCTGCTTTAAATACTCTGTGCTTTAAAAGCTTTTTAATTCTGCCATGGGTAGACAGCTATTTTTCCTAATTTAATAATAGGATTTTAAAAATGAGAATTTTAGAAAAGAACTAATGATGTAGAGCAGCAGAAGGGTGAGGCTATCCTTGAGGGCTCCTTTGTGCTCTCTGAGCTTGGTTGTTTTCTTGCAGATGTTTCATTACTCAAACTAGGTAACATCATCAGTGCACTGGAAGAAAACGATCAAACTCAGAGAGTATCAGCAACTCCACATTTCAACCCTAAACTACAAACATTCTCCTCTATTGTGGCCATCCTTGTTTTAAAATGGGAACTAAGGAGAGTCATCCAGGAAAGCTGAGGGCTCTAAACCAGACTTAAAAGTTATGAAAACGTCCCAGAAGGCAGGTGCAAACCACCCCCTCTCTTGTTGCTAAGAGAACAGCCTCATTACGTCAACAGAAGTCCAGCCTTGTCTTTACTCAGTGAGAGAATTCTAAAGAGGAACATTTTAAAGCTTGGATTTCCAGCTCAACTTCACAGATATTATGGAATATCTGTCTACCTCATATGACTTCCAATCTCTAGAACTTCTTAGGAATTTGCTGAATGTCTGGCAAAGTCCCCCTCCACCTCTTTTCCCCCCTTCATTTGAGAAATGCTGAGAACTGGCAGAGTATCAGATTACATGGAGAGGACAATGCTTTCTCTCCCTTTTTTAAAGAATAAAGGAGCATTCCAGGACTAATGCATGCTCTTTCTCTCACAGATACACAAAGTCCCTTTATGTAAGCAGCATTCCATGAATTGCAGAAAAATAGAAAAATTAGTATCAGATGGACTCATAAATACCGATTTCTATCTCCCACCATGGCTTTAGTCAATCAAAATTTTCATGTAACTTTAAATGGGACAGTGAAAGAGTAGGAGCTTTATTTTGACCCATCTCATATGAAGCATTCTCTGCCAGTGATAATGACATGAACTCATCCATTTTACCCCTTTGGGCCAATATACCATAAAGACAATCCAAGCATACTCATTCTGTTTGAGCTAAAATGTCTAAATTAGTCATGTAAGCCAACATACTGTTGTTCATGTCCATTTATAGAAAGAACCCTTTAAAATCAATTTATGCATTTAAAAACCTTATTTTAAAATTCCATGAAATTCAGGCTTTATGCAAATTATTGTGCAAATAAAGTAGGAAAATCAAATGAGATTTTTTCAGGTAGTTATATTATGGAGGAAGTGTGATTGTGGTGTCATAAAAACAGTGCTACTGTGTGTAATACTAGCTTGTTAAGACTTGGTGAATCATGTTTAAAAAGCTATTTCCAGATACCTTTTATCACTTTCATAAAAAAGGTGAAAAGTGATTAAATACAAGTATATATAAAAGAGTTTAATAATTTTATAGGTAGGGTAAAGTGCAAATTTATTACATTTTTAATTTGCTGAATAAATAAAGGGCCTGGACAGATGCCTGCATTAAAGGCATCTGAGAGTCACATGTGAACCTGGAGCTTGAGATTATTCATCTCTGTATCATGCAAAGAAAATAGTAGGTTTGGGAAGCTGGACAAAGTTTGTTGGCATATCTGGAAGAACTTGTTTTTGTGTTTTCCATAAGCAACCGGCCATTATGCAAAACACTTGCTGGTGCTCTTGTCACATTCAGTTGGCATAGGGGAACGTGACTGCTATGACTAAATTGTGTTTAGGATAGATTCTGATGCTCCAGAAACAGAAGTGCTACCAAAGAGGATTTCTTGCTGAATATATTTAGGCCTTTTCACTTTAATTTACCTTTCTTCCTACCATGTCTTACACATACAAGATAGAATCAAGCAGGGTTTTAAATAAAAATGGGAATTCTGCCTCATTAAAATCCCCTCTGTGGTAAATGCTGTCATCTGTTATTTTGTGAACAATTAGTAATGATTCCCCTGAAAAACTAGAAAATAAACAAGTTCCAAAATTGAGGGTTTAATTTCACTACTATCTTTCACTTTTGCAGAAGGGCAAAGAATTTTGTGTCATTTTAAAGATTAGCCAATTTTCCAATAGGTTTTCATTCACACAATTTACCTGATTGGATAAGTGGAAAAAAGGGACATTTATAAATTATTTTTCTAACTGTCAAAAAGGATGGAGTGGAAGATTTTTTTTTCTCTTTACATCAACTAATTTATAGGGATTACAACATTTGGAGATTTTGTAAATAATCTCCCAGGAGCAAGAAACGATAAAACTTTGCTAGCCATTATGGCTGTGGGCTAAGTACAGTATTTTTCGGACTATAAGACGCTCCGAAGTATAAGACGCACCTAACTTTTGTGGAGGAAAATAAGAAAAAAATCTTCCTCCCAGTAATTTGCCTCCTTGAAGCAAATAGCAAACAGCCTGGTTAGCTTCAGCATAGCCTGATTTAGCACAAGCAGCTGATTCTCAGTTGGATCTGCCTCCCCACAATCAGCTGTTTCAGGCTGCAGGGATCGCCATCACCTATTGCCGCCTCCATGCGCCCCGTTTCCGGCCTCCCCGCTCCCCGTTTTTGGCCTTCCCGCTCCCCGTTTTTGGCCTCCGCGTGCCCCATTTTCGGCCCATTCCAAGTGGTGAGGATCGGAACGGGCCAAAAATGGGGTTCACGAAGGCCAAAAATGAAATCTGGAGGCCAAAAATGGGGCACGTGGAGGCGGCAATAGGCGATGGTGATCCCTGCAGCCTGAAAGAGCTGATCGTAGGGAGAAAAATCCAACCGACAATCAGCTGTTTGTGCTAAATCAGGCTGTGCTGAAGCTGACCAGGCTGTTTGCTGTTTGCTTCAAGGAGGCAAACTGCTGGGAGGCAGAGGCCGAATGGTGGGGGGCAACAGGTGGGTGGCTTTGGCAACATTCGCTGTATAAGACGCACAGACATTTCCACCCATTTTTTTAGGGGGGGGAAGTGTGACTTATACACCGAAAAATACAGTAACTTATAGTCAACCATAATCAGATCAGAGACTATTACCATGATGCACTAGTGCCTAAGTACCATATATGCATGTCTTGAAACATTTTCTATCTGTTGCTTTCATCTTCTCCACAGCCCATGAGTAAGACAAACTTAGTGTTTTTTTCCCCTTATCCTGACACTCTCTAAAGTGTCTTGATCACCTCAAGAACTAAAAAATAGTTAGATTTTGTCACCCCTTACTTTGGAGGAAAGTCAAGTGACTACCAGTGACAAACAATTGAGGCTAGAGAGTCAAGTAAAGATTGGCAGTGGGACAGCAACTTTCAGTGCTGTGCAGCTGATTCAAAGATGAGTGGAAAGTGATGAAACTCAATAGCAGGGAAAATCCTTTTGCTAAGGGGCAACAGCATAGGCAATATTTCATCTCTTAATCTAATCTCCAGCTGTGAATAGTTAGAGGCATCTCCTTTAACATTTTCATCATGCTACACAATAAAGACAGAATTCTTTTCTAGATTAGCCTGCTCATTTATACTCACTGTGAGCTCCTTGGGTGTTGAAGTCTACCTGAAGGTTAGAAAGCAGGAAGACCCACGGAATTCAAGTCTCTATTAAGCCATGTTCACACTACATTTTCTCATGTCAAATCCAAAACCTGAATATGACCGGTTAAAACAAAACCAAGAAACAAAACATCCACCCACCAGGTAGAAGAGGAATGAGGAAGTACAGTGTGAATGGGTGTCTTAAAGCAACAGATATCATGTACTACAATAAGGAATGGATGGCATTTTGAAAATTAGAGTCCAAATTAAGTTCCATAGCCACCAGCTGCTTATCCCTCCAGTAGTAAGAGACACAATGTTTTGCCTTTCATATTATATTGGGTTAAAATATCAAAAAGGAACTAAAAGAGAAACTTTTACCTGATGGAAACCTCTGAAGGTTTTTAAAAATGGCCATTCTGCTAATTTAAATCTTTTATGTGGGAAGTTGTATGGAAATAAAAGGCTTCTATTAATTGAAGGCTTTTTCAGACTATCTCCGAGATTAATTTCTACAAAGACTATGTACAATAATATTCATTGCAATGGGAAGTTCTCCTGTTACGGGTATCTGCTAGTCAGATTTATAAGGATACTCTATTGCCTCTTACCGAACAAGCAAGATTTTTCAACCAGTTTAGTTTTTCTCAACCTTGGCAACTTACACCTAAAAGTTGCCACGGTTGAGAAATACTGTTCTGGACTACTCAGCTCTGTCAAGGAAGATTCCCTCAGCATTATTCCCTTATTTGCTTTCTATATGATTTATAACAACTGGGTTTCTCTTTATAAGGCCAATCTTCAATCAAGAGTAATGTATTCAAAGTAATACATTAGATGTATTAGATGTGGAAGACTAAGTAGTTGAGAGAAAATTAGGATACATAAAATGGGGTGCTTGGAAACTTGAAATGTTGTCCCTGATCTACTAGGCACCCAAGGGGAGGCAAAGAAAGGGGTGAGATGAGTAAAAACTCCTTTTCTGCAAGGGTTTTGATGTCTTTCTCCTGCTCAAAATGGACAGAATCTGTGGAACAATTTTGCTTTCATCATTATGACCTCATCTGTCTTGTTTCAAAAATTATGCCTTAATTCTAAGTTGAATCTCTCTTTGATCAGCTTCCACTATTGCTTCTTGTTCTACCTTCAGGTGTTTTGTAGATCGATCCCTCTCCTTTGGGGCAGCCCCTTTGATATTGGAAGATTGCTATCATGTTACCCCTAGTCCTTCTCTTCATAGGACTAGACATAGGACTAGACATACCCAATTCCTGCAACCATTCTTCATGTGCTTTGGCCTCCGGTCCCCCAACCAACCGGGCCGAACTGGTAGAAACCCACCCCTGCTTACTTACTAGTCTTACTTACTATACAGTAGGAGGAATTTACCATGCAGCCACACTATTAACACATTTGCACAGTAGGTTTCTGTCCTAAGAGGATTAGTAAATTTGGATGCAGCTACTGAAAATATCCATTTCCCATATCCAAAGACACTATGATGTCTTTGGGACATTTAGCACAGGACTACAGCTAAGGATCTTAATAAGAAAAAATACTAATATTAATACAGAAGGAATATCCCATTCTCCTTTATTATTACACACATATAACCCCTTTTTACTTGTCTTCATATTATTCAACATCTGATGTCCATATCTTACAATTCAGCATCAATTATTTTGCTTCTCTGGGTGAAGAATGATATTTCTGCATTACTAATCTGTTGATCTGCACCTTAGAAAAATAATTAATTACAGAGAAGTATCTGATTCGATTGAGCATTGTTTTCCCTGGTCATACTCTTGCTTGTCCAATTGGTGCATAGTTAATCTGAAATATTTCAAAATCTTTCTCCTCCAGTCTCTACACAAGTAAGAGTAAGGCTGGGCCATAGACGGAGACCAAATCTCACTAATGTCCAGACCTCTATCTGCCAGTGCCCCACAGGAAGAATACCTTCTGCTTAAGAGACTGCTATTCCCAGAGCAACTCTGGGGAAATGAAGAGTCATGGAAAATTCCTGTAAGTAAAGCATCCAGACTGAACTCTTGAAACACTTTTCCATTAGTGATTGGGAAGAGGTTGGATGTTAAAAGTCAGTTCAGTATATGAAATGCAACAAATGAATTATCCTCTGATTGTCATTGGGTTCAGTCCAACCCTCACCAAATTGATAAATGGTGAGAATTGAAGCAAACATGATTGGAGCATGTTAGCACAAGGCAAAGCAGCCTAAGAAAGCAATGCCGTGTGCTGTAGGTCAGGACGACTTTTATTGTAACAGCTATTGGAGCTCTGAATGTGCTTTTCCCTTTCTCACTTTATCTTTGTGAACTGGGGGATGGAGGCTTGTTGGAGCTGTTTGCTGTGTTCACCTTATTTCTTTGGCCTGAGCTCCTTGATCTTTTATCATCTCTTCTTCGTGTCCTTCAAAGCTATTCTCTATGCCCTTTACATACCATCCTGATTTTTGTCCAGAGTGCTAGAGATGAAGGAAATTATGGTGAAGGAGGTAGCCTGAGGCGAACTGTGGCATAAACTGTGGTTTGGAACTATGGTATTTGGGTAGCATTCCCAGAAAGTTGGGAACATTTGACTGTTTGTACA
>JANHJO010003860.1:72904-94682 GCA_032468235.1 Pseudoxyrhopus heterurus | reverse complement strand
GAAGCTGGGACAAGTAACGGGAGCTCACTCCGTTACGCGGCACTAGGGATTCGAACCACCAAACTGCCGACCTTTCTGATCGACAAGCTCAGCGTCTTAGCCACTGAGTCACCGCATCCCACAAATATAAGATTAGTCATTTCTAAAAAAAGAAAGCTATTTTGTAAATAATGAGTACTTTACAGTTTTTTTACTGGTTCTGCTGGGAAGGTATTTCCCATGATTGCACTTTTTACTATTTTTTTATTACTTTGAAGAGAGGTTATTCCTATGCCATATTGCTTACTTCTGGGTGCTGTAAGATATAGCTACTTACTATGACCACATGCTACAGTCACTGTCATTTCTTTTCAACACAAGCCAAGAACAGAACTTACTATTACTCTCTCTCCTACTTCACCGCAACCCTCTCTTTCATACCTGGGATCTGTTGGTTGGGCTATTTTTGGACATGGGTTTAACAGCCTTTCTGAAGAGTGCTAGTTGTATGTTTAAATATTGTTTGATTGTCACCTAGGGCAAGGCAGGCAGTTAGGCGGATGGCTAATGCACCTGTTCTAAGCACCTGCCTACATTTGTTCATTCTTATATTAACCCATATTAAGGAAGGTAGTCCAGTGATTGTCAAAAGGTGTTTCACTGGAAAAGAAACAAAGTAAGAGGAATCCACTGGTCATTTTCCTTAGATTGTCTCACATTAACAACTAAGGCAGCTTCATTCATTGGTCTAGTTCCCTAGGCAGAAATATAATCAGCCATAAGGGCAGTGCAATGAGTGCTAACTTATTTTATTGCCAGCTCATTATGGAGAGTAGCGCTTTAAAGTGACAGTCTAAATATATTCTCTATTTGAACTAGTGTCTTATTCACCTCATATAAGAACAGTCTTCCTCTACGGTATTTTATTTTTGAAATTTCTAAATATTTATTTCTAAGTTTCTAAATATTATTTAAATCTAGAAAGCTCTCTTTCTCATACGCTGTAGTAGATCCTCCCTGCTTTAACACTGAATTGCTCTGGCTTTTGAGACTTTGATTCACTTTACATGTCTGAAGTTAAAAAGCTCCTTCTCTGTCTCAAAAACTAAATACTATTCCTTCTCTGAATTGCTATTTAGAAGGAGGGATATCTTCTGTGCAGTGTTTAAGTTACAGTACAATTCCAAAACGTTAACAATGTGCATAACAACTGTAATGTTACCAGTACAGCAACCACCAGGAAAATAATACAATTGGAACCAGAGCCAGTTTTTTGTTTTCTTGTTTAATGCTATTTTATGCATCCTATATGAAGAATATATGAAGTGAAAGGGAAAGAAGAGTTGGTAAGAGATAGATACTCTCTTGGAGATATCTTAACCTTTTATTTCCTGAACTTATAAGTAAACTATGGAAAATATATAATATATTGCTGTTTGAATTATTGAAATATCAGTGGAATTTGGCCATATGGTAATGTTAAAATTAGGTCCATAAATGATTTAATGGTATAATTTTATAATTTAAAAAACTATGAAACCAAAATTACATTTTGTATGCCAGTTGCAAGCATTCATGGATCATATCTTATGCTGTCATAAGTTTATCACCTCACATTTGGACTACTGTAACTAACTGTATATAGGGTTGCCTTTAACTATTGATAACTATTCAGAATTTTTAGCTGGTTCAGCACATGGCAAATCACATAGTTATGAGAATATTAAGATTCATTCATGTAACACCA
The DNA here is from genome assembly GCA_032468235.1 of Pseudoxyrhopus heterurus. Lineage (NCBI taxonomy): Eukaryota > Metazoa > Chordata > Lepidosauria > Squamata > Pseudoxyrhopus > Pseudoxyrhopus heterurus. The sequence goes on along the minus strand of JANHJO010003860.1, from coordinate 92,956 downwards.
CTACTAAAGGAGCTACTTTGGCTGCCAATTAGTTTCTGAGCACAAGACAAGGAGCTGGTTGTCAAATTTAATACCCTACATGGCTCAGGGCCTCGAGACCATCTTTTCCAGGTTGAATATTGGCGTTCTTAGCTACTCCTTTCCTTTGGCACAGCTAACCCTGTGAGGGAAGAATGGCTGTCATTTTTATGACCGTCCAGAAATTAGCTATAACGTGGCTTCTGTGGAAAGGATTTGGTAAATTAGCAGCTAAGAAAGAGCCACACTATTATTGCCAGTAATTGCTTTCAGATTTTTTAAAAAATTACATTGATCTTTGTATTGTTTTACTTTGCATTCTCTCTTTTAAAAAGCATTGCCTGAACACTAACATCAGCTCAAGGAATATCATCAGGAAATTGATACACTACATGTGGGGAGCTCAACCATCTACATTATGCACATAAGCTTTGGCCCCGAGCATCTCTGCAGCAGAGTATGCTGCTTCAATGTCGGGCACTTCTGCACATGCAAAACAAATTGATACCACCATCAATATAGCAGTATGCTTAGTGACAAGTTGTCTCAAACCAACACCAATTGAGAAAATATATCTTCTCACTGGCATTGTTCCATCTAAGATCAGGAGAGAAGTAGCAACAGATGCTGAGAGAACTAAGTAAGAGAACGATCTTCAACATCTTCTGAACGGACATAAGCTCCAAGCCCACCAATTCAGATCTATGAACAGCTTTATAGCAAAAACAAATATTCTTGACAATACACAAGATCAAAATCAAATTAAAAGATAGATGAAGGAAACCATTGAGCAAGGAATAACATTAAAGAAGGATATGGCTGAAGGATCTGACCTCCCTTATACTACCTGGAGGACCCTGAATAGGTTGAAAGTTAGAGTCCTTAAATGTAAAAGCAATATGCTCAAATGGAAACTCTTAGCAGATAACAACACACTATCTGAATGTGGAGAGACATTCAGTCCTCCTGTCCATCTGTGGTATGTCAGCTACTACCAGAAACATATACCGATAATGACTTATTTTTGGCAAAGCCAAAAAGATGGGTTTCTGGCAGTTTAAAGATTGATCTAGACATGGAAGAAGAAGACTCTGTATACTACCTAGTGCCTTAGAGTAAGGTGGTTTATCAATCTTATAATCAAATATAATGAAATAAATCTGTCTGCCTTATGACATCTGGTACAGAACACTTGAGAATCTGTCCACCAAGACATCTTGTCAATAAGCCTTCTCAGGGATGGCCCCTCTTCTGTGAAATATCTTGGTCCCAGAAATCCAGACATAACAGAATAATAGAGTTGGAAGAGACCTTGGAGGTCTTCTAGTCCAACCTCCTGCTAGAGCAGGAAATCATATATCATTTCAGAGAAATGGTTGTCCAATCTCTTCTTTAAAACATCCAGTATTGGAGCATCCACAATTTCTGAAGGCAAGTCATTCCACTGATTAATTGTTCTATCAGGAAATTCCTTTTTAGTTCTAAGTTGCTTCTCTCATTGATTAGTTTCCATCCATTGCTTCTTGTTCTGCCTTCTGTTGCTTTGGTAAATAGGTTGACCCCCCTCTTCTTTGTGGCAGTCCTTCAAATATTGAACACTGCTATCATGTCATCCCTGGCCCTTCTTTTCACTAGACTAGATGTCCCCAATCCTGCAACCATTCTTCATATGTTTTAGCTTCCAGTCCCCTAATTATCTTTGTTGCTCTTCTCTGCACTCTTCCTAGAATCTCAACATCTTTTTTATATTGTGGCGACCAAAACTTACCCACTTACTAATACATTTCTGAAGACTTGGAAAAACAAGACACTTCATGAGAGTGTTTAGGGACATAGAACTTTATCCTCACTTTGTGACACATTATATTTACATTATTGTTTATACTTACTTTTTAAAACTCAATAATAACTCTGCTCGGAGCCGAGTTGAACTAAAAGTGGTTAAAATGCAGTATTGCAGGCTAGTTCTGCCAACTGCCAGCAATTCAATCCTGACTGGCTCAAAGTTGACTCAGCTATCCATCCTTCTGAGATCAGTAAAATGAGGAACCAGATTGTTGGGGGCCTATGCTGCCTCTGTAAACCACTTAGAGAGGGCTGTAAAGCACTGTGAAGCGGTATATAAGTCTAAGTGTTATTGCTAAATAGAAGCTGCAGTAGAAAGTAAATTAAGCAAAGTTTAGTGGAGAAATCAATAATTTAGAATGTTCTTCACATTCTAGCCAATGACATTCTTTAAGAGTCAAAAGCACTGCTTTTAGAGGGTTTAACAAGTACAGGTAGTCCTCGGCTTACAACAGTTTGTTTAGTGATGGTTTGAATTTATAATGGCACTGAAAAAAATTACTTATGACCATTTTTCACACTAACAACAGTTGCATCATCATCATGGAACCTAATCAAAATTCAGATGCTTAGCAACGGGTTCGTATTTATGACAGTTGCAGGATCCCGGGGTTCATGTGATCACCTTTTGTGACTTTCTGACAAACAAAGTCAATGGGGAAACCAGATTCGCTTAACAACTGTGTTACTAACTTAATTGCAGTGATTCACTTAAGAAGACTGGCAAGAAAGGTCATAAAATGGGGCAACATTCACTTAAATGTTTTGCTTAGCAACAGAAATTCTGGGATCAATTATGGTCACAAATCGAGGATTATCTGTAGTATAGAAGTTTGTTAAAATAAATTAATGAACTCATCATCAGGGTAGACTCTATATCAGACAAATGTAGACCACTGGCTACAGTGATCATTTTTAGGCTAGGCTATCACCTTCCTTTCCTAAGTCAGGGTTGTTCCCTATCAGCCTCTGCTGCCATAATTTCAATAATACTTTAAATTCATCATCATATGCAGCTAGAGAATTGGCTGTCTTCAAATCCCCAATACAGCCACGAGAAATGAAGAACACTTTTAGTCTACTTTGTATTAAATTTCTTTTTAGGCTTACCCTCCAGCCAGCTTCAGGAACATTATGAATTACAAAGTTGAGGAATCACTACTATGAATTTTTATTCATATTCCTCTATAATTCTGACAGTACACATACTGGAATACATCCATTCATAAAAAGTAAAATTGTTGAATAGAATACAGTAACTATTGTTCAATCTAAAATGGATTTTGGATTTCAAGAAATTAAAAAAAAAACATTCTGTGATTTGTACCCTTTTTGTACCAAGAGCCTTGGTGGCACAGTGGTTAGAGTGGTTAGAGAGCTTGTAATTAGCACCAGCTGCCTGCAATTTAGCAAGTTCAAATCCCACCAGGCTCAGGGTCGATTCAGCCTTCCATCCTTCTGAAATGAGAACCCAGATTGTTGGGGGCAATATGCTGACATTGTAAACCTTAGAGAGGGTTGCAAGCCCTGATAGGCGGTATATAAATATAGTGCTATTGCTATTATTGTGAGTCTTTTTGTTGCTGCATTATATGCAAACCCAATCACATAGAAGATTTCCTTTACTCATATCAATATACTGTGACAAGCCTTACCTGATGAATTTCTATCTGTCAAGTTATAAGTAGAAGTACAGCAAATGTGACCAAAAACAAAAGTGACAAGGTGCTATTTATCCTGTCTTCTTCGAGGGCTTTGAGGTTTTTTTTTTCTTCCATTCAATCATGTATGATTCTTGGAGGCTGCCTGGAAATGTCCCTACCATTTAATTGGCAAGGTTTTTCAGAAATGGTTTGTCATTGCTTGCTAGGGCTGAGAGAAAGTGACTGGCCTAAAATCACCCAGTTGGCTTTATGCCTACGGCAGGAGTAGAACTCCCATTCTCCCAGTTTCTAGACTGATGCCTTAACCACTATACCAACCTGGGCTCTCTTTGAAAAATTTAAGGGATATTTTTTCTTTTTCCTCTTAGTCTAAACGATATTATAACCTAAACAAACCATTCCAGGAGATGCATATGTTCAGCTTTCTTCTCAGACACAAATTTTTAACAGAGAACGCAGGAAATGCATACAGCCAAATGACATTGACAAATATCAGCATATACAAAAGGGCTCCCTGGGCAAGAAATACCAGCCAAGCTTACAAGCAAAGCCAAATTTCTGAACCAGCACTCCTCTGTTGCACCCTGCCTTTCAGATATCCTATTGAAGAATAACAAACTAACAAAAATGCATCCTTCTGGGTAACAGCAGCCACAACAATCCTGCCATTAGCAGCCCCTGACCTGTCACATCAGTAACTTTCAAGTGGGAATCAACTACAGCCCTTTCCTTCAGCTGCTTTTTCAATTGGGAAAAGCTTTCTTTTATGAGCAACAATGGGAACATGTATATTTGTCTGCTTTTAGTGCATCCGAAAGCTCCCAAGCCCACATGAAAATAATTGCCATATTTTTAGTTTCTGTTTGCTGTTCCCTTGAATGTAGCCACTAAGGCTAGCTCTGCTAATATATTGTAGTAGTAGGGGATAACCATTTGAAATCTGTCCAGTCCCACAGAGTATCGGGTATCTTCAATGCTTATCTATTTCAATCCAAGGGAATGGATAATTTTTAGATATTCTGCACAATCCAGTATTTATAGTGAACTGTTAAATCTCTGAATAGTAGCCAAAACACTCTGTGTCCTGCAGCTTTCCACTGTGGATATGACAAGCACTTTCAAGCACAATGGTGGACTTGCTTTCTTCATGCCATATTATATCTTGTGGTAGTGCTTACTGCACTTCAAAACAAGTGGGTATTCTTTGTTCATCACTTTGAAGTGCCATATTTATATAAATCTCATATATACCTTATACTCTATTGAGTTCTCTTCCGTCTCCCTCCCTCTCTCTCTCTCTCTCTTCTTTTTCCATTATTCTTTCAGTCATGATTGTTTCTCTGTAACTGAGAAGTTTACCTCAAACCACACAGTTATATCTATTTTCCATGAAAAACCTCATGGGAACGAAACCAATATGACATTTATATTTTTTGTTATATCTGAAACCTCACAAGAATTATTCATCTGATAGGAAGCAACATATTATATTGATTTATTCATGCCTTATGAAATACACAAGCAAAATAATTTGGTGTTACATATATACTTCTGTGAACGAGAGATTTTGAGAATACATGAACCTCTGCAAACAAAATATATGTCTAAATTCATTCATAACTCAAATCGCTCTTAACACTACCTCTTGTTGTTTTACTACATATATTTCTTAAGTAAGCCATTTCCATATATTAAATTTACTCTTATGATTTTCCTGATTTATATAATTCTCACTTCTATATATTAAACTGAGCAGAATCTTTCTTTAATACCCAGCTATTTTTTCTATGTTATACAATCTAACTAAACTGAGATCTATGAAACCACCCACTGAAAAATCAGGAAAACACTAACTGATTTAAGTACATGACCTTCATTGTCTATAAATTAGTCTTCAGAGTAATGGAAATATACAAGATGTGGAAACTTCGTTAAAAATGTATAACTAAATAGAACAATAGCAACAGAAAAAGAAGAGGTATAGCACTACAAGTTTAAAATATGCATATTTTCCTCAAGAAACTTGAGGAAATGGTGTTGATGACATTTTGTAAATCTGATCTACTGCAGATGGGGGGGTGGAAGGGTGTCTCCAAATTTGGCAACTTTTCAACTTGTAGTCTTCAACTCCCAGAATTTCCCAGCCAACATGGTTGGCTGAATTGAAGTACCGAAGTCTTAAAGTTGCCAAGTTTGGAGACCTGTGGCCTACTGTAAAACTCTAAAACCAAGCCATGAAGTTTTAAAGTAGCAGACCTACATGTGTCGGGCTCCTTGGCAGTTGTTTAAACTGAAAGTGACTCCTAAATATTACAAAGTAATATTTAGCAAAGTTTATTGAGATGGATGGTATGGGATAGAAGAATTCCAGCAACCAAATTATTTTTAAATTTAGAATCAGCATATCTCCATATAATCAGGACAAACAGTTTCTGACTTTCCCACAGTCTTCCAATGAACCGGAAAGGAGATAGGTCTCTTCTGTAGGAAAGTTTACTGTGGTTGTTTCACTTAATTACCTCCTGAATGTCTATCAAACAGTTTTCCCCCTCCAAAAAAATGTATTAGATGAGGCAAGTCTAAACAGAGAAGGTAGTCCTGCAGGCTTCCATATAGGCACTGGATATCTTTAAGTATTTTATTATCTCATGTCTTAAGTATACAATATAAACATTAGTGAGCTAACCAAATAGGACTCTTAAAATTATAAACAGTTATATCAAACTGAAGATCAGTCTAGCTGTGAAGTCAGGAAACACCATTGTAGAAAGCTTCAAGTGAACAACTTGTTCTTAAGAAAGCCCTGAAACTTCCTCAGTTCAACTGCTCCATTTATTCCTGCCTAAGGACTATAGTTACTGGGTGCAATACTTCTAAAATTCTGAGTGATAGATCATTTGACATCTTCTGTCTGGCCCTAAAGTATCAGGAAAAATGTCTGGCACTGGGCAGATATTACAGAATCCATGTTCTCAGATTTGCAAATTCACTTGTCTTGTTTTCTGGTTGTTCATTTCTTTTTTTCAGCACTGAGATTGCAACTCATTCATTTTTCCATCTCAGAGCCTTAGCTTTTTCAGAGAATCCAGGTCATGCCTGACAGATCCATGGCCACAATCACACCAACAAGAGGGGAAGAGTAGTCTTTTGTAAATAGCATTTGAGTTTATCCAAACTACTATAGTATACATAATTTCTACATTCCAAGTTCTTCTCAACCAGCAGATCTTAAAGATAAGATTGTGTTCTTGTTAGAGTAAATGAAATTGGTTTGCATTAGCATATCATCTAACAATTGACTTAATGAGCAGAAAAAAGAAAAAGAAAAAAAAATATGTTATTTTTCCCAGACTGCAGAATGCTCACTAAAAGAACTATTCAGCTAGAGTTTAATTTCTCTCTGAAGGAAATAAGTGGTTATAAACGATCAGGAAAAATGGTTATAATTACTGGCATTAATTTAAACAGTTGTCTACTAATGTTTCTGCCCAGGAATGTACCTCAGATTTACATGACAAGAGAGAAGAAATTACCTTTTTTATTTCCCACTTGTTTTTATATATGAAATTGTGCAGAAAATTCATATGAATAATTAGTCTACTCCAGACAAAAAGGACCTGATTCCACAATAGATCTTTTTACAAGGAATATGTATCCAAGATTGCTTTCCCACTTATCCTCTCACAAATTCTGCATGCTGAAAACTTTTGTGTGCTACACAGACCTCATTTGAAATTATTGAGTGCACAAACATTAACTAGCTTTAGTGTATGAATCAAAGTGTATTATGTTCCTGCTATTATTTAGAAAAAGGTACTGCTGTTGTTATGGAAGAATAAAAACTAAATCCAGATTTAAGCCAATATTTAGTACAAGTGGAAATCGCTATAGGTGTGGGAAGGAATTAAAGTGACAATTTTATACTCTTCCCTGAGGGTGAAGCCAATCACATCTCCCCAATATCCTGGCAAAGACCTTAGGCAGCAATGGAAAGTGCCTGGGCTTAAGTCAAACAGTAGTCCCTGCAAGAGAATCATTTATCCAAGTCTATGTAGCTGATCCCTTCTCCAGACACTTCATAAGTCTATGCCTGCTTGTTCTGGAGAATGAAAAACTATGCACAAAAGATAAGTAGAATGGGGACATGCTTTAGTCTCACAACCAACTGGGAGGACTAGACTATTGGCAAAGCATGTTCAAGAGACCCTGATCTAGGGAAGATAGGTATTTGATCATGGGCAGTAACTGCAAAAACAGCTGTGATGTTGGGAACACAATACCTTGACATGAAAAGCCTTATGAGTTAGGATCTTCATTAGCTCAACTTGTGGCTTGTTTAGCACCTATACCAGGGCTGTCAAACTCATGGCCCATGGGCTGGATGCATCAAGTGCTGGCCACGCCCATGCCTGGTTTAGCGAAGGGGAAGAAAGTCCCAATATGTCACATGATGCTGCCATGACAACACGAGTTTGACACCCCTGACCTATACTGTCTGCTGTTAATCCTCCAATTAATGATTGTGAAAGAATATTTTCCTTAAATTATTACATTCTGTTTTCTATTATCCTGCTCATTCCTAGTTACAGAAACACTTATTCTTTCCTTCTCTAGAAAGACTCACATATATTAGAATTGCAACTGTCAAATTCCCAGTCACCTAACTATTGACGATCATGGAACTCTAAGAATTGCAATCTCAATACTTTGAAAGGCACCAACTTTAGCCTGAGACAACACTGGGAAAATAAATGTTTTTTATATAATTATCAAAATGCATTACTATTTCACACCAATATTACTACTATTTCTTGTTTTATTATGGAAAAAACTCTAATCATTTCCTGAGGATAAAATATGGAACAGAAACATGTGCCTTTATTACTTTGAAATTCAAGAATTTGTTCCCATCAAACTATTGCAACATATGCAATAGCTTTTCAGCTTCCATTTTTTGTATTCTGCATTTTCAATCAGTAATCACAGTTGCAATAGGAAATGCAACTATTTCTCGGAATAAGTTAACAGACAAATTAATCCCTGCTAATATAAACTGGGATGGCTATGACTTAATGTCATAGCCACAAAGTAGAACTAAGTTTTAGCATAGATGTGATCCTATTAAGGAAAGAATTGTGCTTGTAAGCTGCTGCAGAAAGCCAATCTACAACGTATTCTAAACAAATCTTTAGTACACTGATATTTAATGTAAGAATCAAATGTATAATGTGTTTCAGAATACCTAAATTTATTTCTCACAATGAGGGACTCTGATTTCACAGTCATTACAGATTTATACAGTCAAACCTCGGTTTGCGACCGCAATCCATACCCAGACTGCAGGCGTGAACCAAAATGGTCATGTTCTGAAGCGACCCTCACTGCGCATGCTCAGACATTCTGTGCATGCACAGAAGAGAAAATGGCACGGAAAGGAATCTTTCTAAACCATTTTTTTGTTCGCCAACTGAGTTTTGAGTCGGGAACTGATTCAAAACTCGGCTGGCTTTTTTGTTCGTGTTGTGAATTGGTCACGAACGGAGGCGTTCGCGAACCGAGGTTCCACTGCATTTCTTATATTTGTATGTTTTACGTAATCTCCCCATATTGTTTAACTAACAGTGATAAAGATGTGGTTTTAAGATTTTGCTGCAGAAATGAAATCTATGCTTTTCTTCCAAAACAATGTAGTGCAAATATTCTGTTGCAAATCCATACTGAAAATGTTTACTTTATTGATTTCTGTGGGTTTTACTAGGCGACTTAGCTTGCATCTCATTTGCCTGGGGAAACAGCATCACCAACCCTAAGTAAAAACGGTTCCTCACATCCACAGTAATGGCTTCTGTCCTCAAGTCAAAAACATGACAGCATAAAAAGATTTCAGAGCTGTGGTTGGAGGAGTACTTCTTCTCCTTTTCCCTTCCATGCAGAATTATCTATTAGGAAAAATGAACTGCCGATTGCTATCCTTGTACCTCTGCTCCAGCTGGCTCTGATGCTTGCTTGGAACAGTTGCTTTGAGTATCTCTGAAAGCCCTTTTTATTGAATCACACTTTTAACACAGCATTGCATGCTTAGAATCACAAGCTTCAACTCTTTAAAATCATTATCTGGGCTCTGAAAATCATGCAGTGGTTTTTAAAATCCTAGCCATCAATTGCTGGGCATTCTTGTAGACAGAATTTTTAAAAACCAGTGTGTAACTCTTGATTTGGAAGAAGAGAAGCTCCTAGATGAAGGAAAGTCCTGGGCACAAGTGGGCTGCCACCTGCGAAGATTTTAGTTTTGCATCTCAATGAAAATACTTGTCTTGTGAAAGACCCGAAACATGCTCCCATGTTTGAACAATAAGAAAACAGAAAAAGTGTGTCAGTATGGCAACCAGAGCAAGAATGGCAGTAGACATAAAACACCAGCCAGTTGCGACAGGGCAATTCTAGAGCAGGTCAACAGAAGCTAATAGATGGTTGATCTCTGAAGGTTTCTCCTCCATATATCCTAGAATATCCACATGGGAAATTTTCTGCCAGCATACCATTATTTTCATACCAGAACACCTTAGCCTGACTTTGGTCTGCTGCTGAATGGACACACAAGAGATTCTCTGTTGTGAGAATAGGTCCTCAGCAGACCATTAGTGAGGCCCCTTTACACATGAAAGCAGAGTGAACCCTATAGTGTCAAGTTGCCGTATTTTTTGCTTCCAAGATCTATCACTTTGAGCAAAAATTAGGAGATATGTAATTATACTATGTGCTATTATTTAACTCACCTGGGACAAAGCTCATATGAATGGTTCGTGGAAAATGTCTTCCTTCAGCTTTCAGCCTCCGTATGGCTTCTAGGTATCTGAAAGAAAAAATGCCTTATTTAGTGGCTCATTAAAAAGATAACATAGCGTTTTTAAGGGAAAGAAATGTGTATGTGTTGATGACGGATGCTGGATATTGAAAAGGAGCGAACACTTAGCTGGAGTCTGGATCGAAATTCCCTGAATTCTAAAACATGCCTTGCAGGGCAAAGCAGAGCCTGGTATTCGCATACAAGGCATCTATTTTCTGCTTGCAAGAACTAACCAGGTATCATTCGGCCATCTTCTGAATGCAGCAGCAATCTGCCTATTCCAGCTTGCTGTTTTTTGGCCAATGAGATACAAGTTTTATATTTTTATTTAATTGCATTAATAAACAGAAATGAAGGAAAAAAGATATAACAATAAAAAAACAGAAAAAGGAGAAAATAAGGGACAAAACATTATATTGTATATTGTATTTATATAAGGCAGCTCATCTTTAAAATACAGCATTAAACCTGAGCAAATGGGGTAATATTCATCAGCTTTATGTCGATGGGCAGTCAGTTTATAGGTGGAAGGAAAGAGGAGAACAATCAACAGCAAGGTGGATAGACTCAGTTACAGAGATTATGAATGACCTGAAGGACTAGGTTAGGGACAGGTTATCATGGAGAAAGTCTATGTCAGACCTGGGCATTTTATGGCCTCCAGGCCACATCCAGCCCTTTGGTTATCTCTGTCTAGCTCATGTCAATCGGAAATTAATCTGGCTTAACTGCCAGAAGTACCAAAGGGGGGAGTGAACTGCCTCAGCAAGTCTGGCAGGCCGGCTCCATTCATGCTTGGAAGGCGGGTAGACCGGTTCCGCCTCGGGCTGCCAGAGGTCCAGTAGACTGGTCTCACATCATGCACACAATACAAGTGCATAGCTTTTATTTTGAAAGCTATATATATTTTTTCAATTGACATAGGTGCATGCGTCCCTACCTATATATCTTCACAGCCCTTTTGTTTCGGCCCTCCACAACAGTCCCATGCGGTCCCTGTGGAAAATTAATTGCCCACCCCTGATCTATGTTGTCACTATGAAATAATATGGCATAATATGGCATAATCAATGCATAACTTGATTTGTTAATCAAAACAGACAGGATTAACAAATCAAGTTATGCATTGATTTCTATCACTTTCACAGCTATAACTAAAATGCTCTTTGCACGAATTATTCTCTTGGTCTCATCCCTTCACTTCCATCATTTCGCAAGACAAAATGCCAAAGTAGCTTTCCTTATTAAACAAATGTCTTTTGTACTGTCTAGAACACGGATGCCAAACTCGTGGCGTCACGTTGCTGTCACGTGACGTCTTACGATGTTTTTCCCATTCGCGGAACTGGGGTGGGCATGGCCTGCGCGTGATGCATCTGGCCTGCGGGCCGCCAGTTTGACACTCCTGGTCTAGAATATAAATAGAAGGACAAGATGGGTTACACATACTGGATAGATACACATTTCATATCTTGAGCTCCCCGTCCATAGATATTTCCTTCGGAGTCCTTGAAAGCCGAAAAAGGATCATGCTGCCAATATTCCTGCAGGAAAGAAAATGAAACAATCAGAAAAATGTGAATGGATGAGAAATGAGGCTTTGCCCTTACGGCAGCCGGCTAAGGCATTAAAGGAAAAGCCTGACTGTTTTCAGTGACACCCTACAGTCCTGGGAACAAATCTAAATAAACCTACATATTTCCTAACTTGAGAAACTAAGAAACCTTTGAAAAACTTGCTTCTGAATTCAGCAAGGATGACTTTTGGAAAGGTGCTTTTTGGATTCTCTGTTTGTGTGAGGAAGTACTGTATTTTTCGGTGTATAAGACACACTTTTTCCCACCCCAAAAGTGAGTGGAAATATCTGTACGTCTTATACAGCCGGAGGCTGAAAACGGGATGCGGAGGCCGAAAATGGGGCACGCGGAGGAGGCAATAGGCAATGGCAATCCCTGCAGCCTGAAACAGCTGATTGTCGGGAGGCCGATCCTACCGACAATCAGCTGCTTGTGCTAATCAGGCTGTGCGGAAGTTGACTAGGCTGTTTGCTGCAAGGAGGCAAATTGCTGGGAGGCAGAGGCAGATTTTTTTTTCTTGTTTTCCTCCCCAAAAGCTAGGTGCGTCTTATACTTCGGAGCATCTTATACTCCGAAAAATATGGTACTTCTTATTACCAGTGCTTGGGAGTTCTGGATCAATTCTTATGTTGCATCATGGGTTAGTTGGATGCATATCCTGAGCTGAATTTTTTAAGCACTAAGTTGACCAAGGAAACAACCTTGTATGCAATATATGCAAATTACTGCCATCACAATCTGACAAAACCACATCTTCCTGGTATCAGTAACATCATATTGTGAAACTCAATAGCAGATTTAAATTATTAATGCTAATGACATATGAAATTCCAATCTACAAGGAAAAATGTAAAGGAAGGCAAAATTGAGCCGTTCCTGTCAGCAGAGAAATCTTAACTGTATGCAGTAATATTGAATAGGAAGAGAACTGGCATCAATTAGACGCTGTATTATAGTTCTGAAATTATTTTATCAGTTACCTGTTTTCTCACATTAGAATGTGATCTTTTTGTGAATATATAACAGCACCACTAGACATGGTGTGACCCTAAGTCACATTCATTTATGCACCCCCTTCTGCCAATACAAAGATTTGTGGTTTTAGAAAACCGCATCCCCGTAAGAGGTTAAGTTAGACTTCTGTATATAAACAGGAAGAAAATCCTACAATCACGTGGATGTTACCTAGTTGGGTAATGAAATGTCCCAAGTCAACAACTAGGCTCAAAGAGCACCAAGTTTAGAATGATTTGGAAGGAAGGCAATGTTGGCATCCCCAAATTTGATGCCCAACGTCACTTACTCAGTCTTAGCCTGAAGCTAGACCCACAGTTCAAGAGATAGAGTTTGCTTTTCCTTTTTGTACATTTCTAACTCTTCAAACCTTCCCTGTGAAGTCAGAGCTTCTTTTAGATTACAGTACAACGTCTATGTGTATTCATATTTTCAATGTCCATATTTCTCCTGGGGACCTGCATGCTTTCAGCTGCCAGGAAATCTGATAATGCAGGATTTGTCAGCTGATGGAAAAGCTTTGTATCAGATATGTAAAACTAACTTGTGTAACAAGCCAAACAGCTTCAGTTTTCTTTACATCCATGATATCCATGGATTCACCTACATTATTGCAACAGTAAACCAATAAATCCCTTTCCTTGCTAATGGAAAGGATCTGAGTATATATTCCATAATCATAGAACATGTCTGCTATTATGCTTACATTTTGGTCCTTGTACATCATACAATAAAGGCTGGAGGATTCTTAAGGTAATTACAGATTGAAGAATCTCTGTACTTCCATACATTTTGACAGCTATCATCTAATCTTAGTTCATGCTGCCAAGGTATATTAGTTTTTAATCACAAACACATGAAAGCATGAAAGACAGTGGAAAGGAGCAGAGCACGTGGCTAGTATGTAGATGTTTACCTGAATATATATTTTGGTGCTAAAAGGGAGAAGATTGTGCCACACATGATGATGCAATGCAAACTCAGTGTCCAATTGCCTTTGAGTAACCAATCCTCAGTCATCTTACCCAATTATTAAAGGAAGAAAAGCTCTTTTTGTATTGAATGAGACTGAGTGACATAGTTTTAATAGCCCTACTAGAATTTTAGTTCCAATTATTTCAAATTCATACATGATACAGAATGGATACCTTCCAGCATCTCTCTTATTTCTTTATCATGGGTAACTTCTTTTGCAGTTTGTCCATTCCCGTTCACAATGAAAGTATCAGCATCACATTCCAAAAGCAGCATAACCACCTCCTGAAAGACAAGTGTAGCGCCCAGTATCTGCTTTTATCTTGCTTCACATTTTTTTTTTCAAAGAATGAAGACCATTAGCAATTTAGAGTTTGCTTTCACTTAGTAGGGTATATAAATCCACACTGGTTTTTTATTTAACAAACCCGATTAATGATTCCATAATTTGAAACTGTGTGAACCAAGCCACATACTCACTTCTAAGTGCTACTTGCTAGGTTTAAAGCAGAAAGTTAGTGAATGAAGCATCTAATAAACAGGAATAAACAGGAAAGCCTCAGGGGACAATAGCAGAATTCTGAATTTTAGCTACATATGTGAGAATGAACTCATTCCTTTTACCTTGCGTCCTGTGAAGGATGCACGATGCAGCGGAGTGTCCCCCATATCATTTAGCACATTTACATCAGCACCAGCCTATTAAGAGAGATTGTTTTTCAGGCGCGTCTGGCATTCAAGGTAGCGATCAATAAAAATCTGGCTTTTAGTGACATGATACAGGTAGTCCTTGATATATGATCATTATGGGGCCTGCCTACTATCTTCGTATATTTTAACGGTCATAAAATAGGTTGCAGGAGCCCTGATGGTGCAGTGGTTAGAATGCAGTATTGCAGGCAAGCTCTGCCCACAGCTTGGAGTTCAATCCTGATGGGTCTCGAGGTTGATTCAGCCTTCCATCCTTCAGAGATCAGTAAAATGAGAACCCAGATTGTTGAGGACAATATGCTGACTCTGTAAACCACCCAGAGGGTGCTGTAAAGCACTATGGGGAAGTATATAAATCTAAGTGCTATTGCTATTGCTCATGAGACCAACCCGATATTATGAACTTTTTTGCACCAGTGATTCAGTGAATCACTGTGGTCCTTAAGCAAACACCATGATTGTTAAGCCAACAATAGTTCTGTATGATGTGATTTTGCTGAAAACTGGAAATGCTGGTTTTGGGCAAAACTGTCATAAAATGTGGTCATGTGACTGGGGGATACTGCAAACAGCTACAAATGCCTAAAGTTTGGTCATGTGACCACAGAAGGGGCCTGACTCTCAGAATTTTGAATCCAGGTCATAAGCCCTCTTTTTAGGTCGGTTATAACTGTGAATGTCGCTAAACAACTGGTCATAAATCAAGGATTATTGGTAGATCAACCCTCTTTGGAAATCCTTTCTTAAGGCAACAAATGACCTCATTTGTTTCATGCAGATGTCAAACTGGTAGTGGGAAGGGTGGTGAACCTTCAAGCACCCCGCCCAACTTTCTTTATTACATTATTATGTTTTGGGGAATATTAACTTTCCAAGTTGTTTCTCTTAAAAAAAACCTTTTCGGTTTTGGCTATCCACTCAAGATACTTGATATCTAATCAAATCTGCCACATCTCCACATCTATTTTTATTGCATGTAGATATTGATTATTGGAGATAATAAGCTGTTCTACCTCCAACAAATCCTTGACAACACTGGTATGTCCAAAATAGCATGCAAGATGAAGAGGCGTCCAGCCGAAGTTAGATTTGCTTCTTCCTGGGTACACACAAGTAAAAAACCCTTATTAGAGCACCCTTTTTAACAGTATGTCACCAGGATTTGGATATTACTGTTTACATGTAGTTTCACAAACAGGATGCAAAACTGGCAGTGAAGTCAAAATTTATAACAAAATACTATTCAGAACCTGAAAATCAAAAGGAATTTGAAAGGATTTTTTATGGTAATTGTCTCAAAATTAGGCAATAACCGGACATTAGGAGGTTACAATAGCAAAATGTTAAATAGATTCATGCAGAAAAACAGCTGTCTGTACTGTTCAGTCTAAGTTAAAATCAATAACCTGTGTAGTCATGAGTCGAGTATTGTGATATAATTAACTGGAATACCAGATTAAAAGGAAATAATAACCAACCGGCCTCACAATGTGGTGAGAATAAAACTGAAGCAAGAAGTATTTGGAATGTAAATTTTAGAAATATAAGGAAAGTATTCTTTTCATAGTTAAAATTGCACTTCCATCAGATGTGATGGTAGTTTCTAATTTAGACTAATTTCAAAGTGATAGGACAAAAATATGACCAATCTGGTTGGCTGCAATATCATCTAAATTAAAGGTGACATGTCTTAAATAAAAGCTTTCAGTAAGCAGCAGTAAAAGGCTACATAGGTAGTCCTTGACACATGACCGTTCATTTAACAACAGTTCAAAGTTATGATGGTCTTGGGAAAATGTATTTATGACCTATCCTCACACGTAGGAACATTGCTTCGCCCCCTTATGGTCATTTTATCACAATTCAAGGGCTTGGCAACTGACTCCATATTAATGACTGGTTGCAGCATCCGGGAGTCATGTGATCATGATTATGTCACCTTCCAGTTTCCAAAAAACCCATCAATTGGGAAAGGCAGATTTGCTTAATGATCCTGTAATTTGCTTAATGATCATATGATTCACTTAGCAACCACAGTAAAACAGTTATAAAATTCGGTCTAGTCTTATGATGACTTGCTTTACAACCTAATTGTGGTTGAAAATCGAGGACTACCTGGACTCTCCTACTCGCGTGTGTATGCTATCTGAATGCATCTGGTTCACTGCAGTGTTAAACAGAATACTAAAGTATATGGCCTGCAGGACCTGATTCAGCAGAGCTCTTCTTACATTCCCTTTGGTATACACAAGTTTTAGAACTCAGATGTTCTTACATCCATTCTTGAATTGAAGGACTTTGGATAAAGGGAACCTCTATGCTTAATTACACCTATGTATGAAAGATGAACATGCCTCAAATGTGTTGGAATAATATATCTTTCATTGGCCCCGATGACAAGGAATTAAGGAAGCTAAGACTTAGTGCATTTGGAAAGCCAAGAAAAGCCAATTATGTATTATGTTCTTGACCTACAACTGTAATGGAAGCCAACCCATTATGGTAGCAAGAGGTGATGCCAGCCTTACTTAATGACCTTTGCTCTCCCTGATGCAGTCATTAAATGAAAGTTATTTAGTGGAGCATAGAATGCCACAGGTGGAGGGAGTCCTATCCTAGGCCCAGACCTTCCTATCCCAGGCCCCTTCCACCTGAAATACCCATGGTCTGCTTCCTGCCCCTTGGGGTGCCCACAGCCCTTGAGCCTACTTCCCTCCACCAAGTCCCCGTAGATGTTTCACCCTGACTTAGATCTCCTTCCCACTCCAACCCCATTACCCATTACCTTTTGAAGATCTCCAGAGCTTCTGGAGCTTTCCATGTCGAAGTGGTCTGTCCCTGGGCCACATGGCAATCTCCTGGAAGTGGCTGCCATTATGACATGACTGTAAGGAATTGTGAGTGTGTTGAAAATGAAAACTGCTTCAAGGAGATGGCCACGTAGCCCAGGGATGAGTAACATGCTCTCTTTTCCAACATGAAGACCAAGCCCAAGGCCCGTGGGTACTTGGTGTGTTAGGATTGTGGGGAGAGAGGCAGGAGGATCACTACAGCATCCCTGCAGTCAGTTGTTAGGATGAATGACTAGAGGGCCGCTGCAGCAGCCATAACTTCAAAACCAGATCATAAGTAGGGGGGTCTGTTATAACTTCAAATGGCTGCTAAGTGTTGACACTTATTACAGTTGTTAAATGAAGAGTATCTGCACTATAACAAGATATCTGGCCTGCAACATTCAGATTTAGATTGGCTAAAGACTTGTAAAATTGTTTTACTTTCAATAAGTAACAGGATATTATAGTAGGCTTCTTCCAAAAGTACAAAACATACATAACTCCCCCCCCCCACTCCCTAGCCTTAGCACATCTACTTATTCCAGGTGATCTTGTAAGGTAGTTTATACCAACCTTTGCAATTTATGTCAAAAATAATCTCTCCTTTTTTCATGTTCTCCAATAACTGCCGAACTTCTTCACTTTTACCATTTCTAGCATCATGCAGAAGCTGCTGCTCTGCTTCTGTATTCATCTTCGCTAAAACACAAATATTACTTTATTTAATCTCTCAGATGTCTAATATCCCAAATGTTGTTCAAGGCTGCTAAATATTACAAAAAAACCCCCAGAATAATTAAAACTTCAAATATAGAAAGAACATACCTAATAATTAAAACATCAATTAGTCTAAAAGACAACATGAACTAAAATAGGAAGGCTGTGAAAACCCAGCCCAAACTGAATAGTCTTCACTTGGCAAAGAAACTACTATTTTAGTTTCTGTAGACTAGAATTAACCAAAAATTATGACCCAAAGAATAATTTCTTACAGGTAACAAACTGGGTTCTAAAAAACAGCTACCCACAAAATCATAAAATTAGGTTTCTGTTCACTTCCAAAGTACTTTCTAGAATTCACAAGTTTTTAAAAATGCTTTTTGTTATATTATGAATACAGGATCATCTAATCCTTTGTTGTGAATGCTGTTAATCAGATATCTAATATTAATTTTAAACAATTATGTTAGTGGTATCATATTATTTAATTAGCTTCTCATTCAACAATCTAATCTTTTGAATAATTTGTAAGAGTATCTGAGGGTAATACTGGTCATGAGAAAAGGCTCAGAGACTTCTTATGAGTTGTATTAGTAGGGCTTATATCCAAATATTTTCTCTAGAACATTGCTAATAAAAAGTAATGTATCAGCAATTCAGAAATTTTATCTGAATTACCAAAAGGCTAATCCAAATTCTATAGAGTCTGACATGGAACTGGCAAGTTAATGATATGAAATCAATATAAAAAACATGAGTTCTTTTTTAGTCTTTTGAACATTTTCAGAGAATAGTATGGCATGAATTCTCACCAGTTAGGTGAGAACAAAGAAGTACCATAAAAGGTTTCACAGGTGACAATTCAGCACCATGAATTACATCTAGATATCTATTAGGATACAGGGCAGCCTGTGAATACCAATGTATGCCCATAATTACTTCTGAACCAACTCTGGTTTCTGGATAATTTTCAATGGTAGGACCATGGCTACCATCTGCAATTCCAGAGAGACCCTAATCCAAGAGGTCCCCCAAATTGTACTCTAATTCTATGCAGAGCAGTGTAACCTATATTGGAATAAAAAGTAGAAAATCCCCAGAATTGAGCTAAAGGCAAAATATTGTATGGATCCAGCCATAGCATCTGGGTTTTCCTACTAGCAACATGGTGGGCAATTCTACCATTAGCTCCATCAAGCTCTGGGATTCAGAGACAAGAAGACCATTTGCCAATTATTGCCCGCAAGAGGCTTGTACACTGATCTGGGTAAGGGAGATGTAGGCAAGGAGCTCTGGGGTACGAAATGACAGAAACTTAAGAGCGCCAGCAGCAATGATGAGAAATGACTATGACTAAACGAAAGCATGAGCCCGGTCCAGCTAACACTGTGATAACAAAGATAGCAAATCAACACCTCTCTGTTCTTATTGACAAAGCAAAATCTTACATTTCAGCAACATATCTTCAGCCAGGGGAAGGACCTGTTTACTTCTCATTGCAAATGCAAACTATTGTACATATCACAACAAGTAGCATTTAATAGGAAACCCATCAGAAACCATCAAACATCCAGCTTATCTTATATATGAATTTGTCATAACTGCAAAACATTAAAACCCTGTTCTTTTGGCAGAGCTTGGAAGGTCTGCCAATTAACTGGTATGCCAGCAGATGATGTCACTGTTTTTTTCAAATGCTTAAAATCTATTGTAGTTTTATTGTATATTTTTACGCTAGAATGTTAATCTTTTGCTACTGTAGTTTTAGAATGGGACCAGATAAAGGCCGAATGCACAAATTATCACTGTAAGCAGGAGGAAAAACTTTTAACCTCAAAATCAAACCG
>JANHJO010003860.1:8834-20396 GCA_032468235.1 Pseudoxyrhopus heterurus | reverse complement strand
AGAATCAGCATTAAAAAAAACTTTAAAACTAAACAACCTGTTGCCTAAATTAAAAACTCCATACTCAACTCAAAACCCTGAAACAAAAGAAACAGAAAACAAAACAGATTTCAGAACTAGGTATTGGAAGAGCATGTGTTATTATTGAAAAAATGCATTTATCAATTTAAATGCATGTATTCTGTAGGCCTTTCAAAACTATTTTCTTTCTGGCTTTTATAAGTTGAACAAATGATAGATAACCTCATGGTAAAACATTCCTACACTACAAAAATAATATAACTTCCTCAAAAAAATATGAGCTGGATTGTAAGGCATTCCAAAGTATTTATGTATACACTATTGGAATGCTACTGCTGTAAACAGTAACTTGGGATAGCAACACAGACTAACAGATCTCTCATGATGCTTGAACCCAATATAATTGAACAAAGGGAATTTACTTGGAATTTAATCTTGTCAGAAAGCAGATGCAATTCTTTTTTTTTCCTATACATTTGTTTTTAATCAAGCTTTAAAATAGCTCTCCCTGAAGATCCTTGAGCTAAAATACTGGCATTAGGAGTTGATCTTAAGGTTCAAGCTTACTGAAAGTCTACTGCTCAGTTATATCACATCTTGATTTTGTGGCAGTACTATTCTGGTGTATGCTGTTATTCAACTCCTGTACAGTATTTGTAGTGGGAAAATTTATTGGGACCCACGTCTGAGTAACAGCTGTGGAATTACCAGCAAGGATCTTGGAAGCAGTGTTGGATTGATGTCTGCGATGATCACACTCCTCACCAAGTAAATGCCTTTTTCTCCCAGATTCTTCATTAATCGGAGGCTAAAACAGAGAATGGGCATCTTATTATAATTTACCAGAATGTTCTGTGAGAATTCATTATGCTATTATTTTTAAGTTCTCAATATTTACCAAAAACATCTGAAAGGTTAGCCTAGTGCCACAATGAGAAAATTTTAAGAATTTAATCTTTGTACATATTTAAGTCATACTTTGTTCTTGTACAACAGCCTCCGTCTAGTATTTCAGCCATGCATATTTGTTCTAGATGGATTATAGATACATCTAATGATGGTGGTATTGGTCCTTTTCCTTTTTGTTCTTTTAAACTAATTGTGCTTACAGTTTATTTAAGTTAATTTGTTTGAGAGAATGTCAACACTCACATCAACTCTGAAATCTTCCAGTCTTTTAAAATTGCATAGGTATTCCTGAAGTTTGGGATCAATAGGTGGAGTTTTAGATTGTGAATATTTCAGATAAGCCCAAAATTTTTCTAGCCCATAAAGTTGGCCTAAAAAAGAACAGATTAGCATATAAAAATATGAAGCAAGAAGTTAAACAATATCATGGGAAAAATATAACAACGCATTACCAGATTCATAATCTCTTTTTGTTTCTTCTTGGAAATCTTTGAAGATCTCTTGCCTGAACTTCTTTTCCAGCCCATAACTATAAAAACGGAACAAGCATTCCAGGCCATACCTAAAAAACAAGGAATAAATAGATAAGTAGTCTATTTGACTCCATGTGACTTCTTTTCTTGCTTTCTTATAATGTAGACAAGCAGAAAAGCATACAGTTCTTTTTGTTTGTATTGTTTCATCATCATCACTCTAGCCATTGTCTATCCACTGCAGGATGAAGGCCTCTTCTGTATGTTTCCAACCAATACGGTCTTAAGCTTTCGTTTCCCTTTTGGTCTTTTGGCTAAGATCAAGTGTAGTTATGTCAAAGGTGCTTCAACAAGTACTGAGTGAAGGGTCTGAATACTTATGCCAATGTTGTATTTCAGAGTTTTCTTTTTAATAAATTTACAGACATTTCTAAAATTCTGTTTCCACTTTGTCATTAAAGAGTACTGAGTATAGATTAATGAGAAAAAAATGAATTTCAACTACAGCACAACAAAATTGACAAAAGTGAAGATGGCCTGAATACTTTCTGAATGCACTGTACATACTGCTTAAGCTGTAGACCAACTACAGTTTTTAATTATTTAAAAGAAAAAAGGCTTATTGAAGAAAAATTAACTTTTTCCTCCAAAAAGTATGTTTCACTACAGTCCTTTTAAGTCATTCTTAGCTACAGTGTAAATATAGCTAACAAACATTTTATATTTGGGATTTGCACAAATTTTGATAAAGCCCTGAACAAAAGATAAACACATGTAATAAGTTGGTAAGTTTTAGAATAGAGCAAACTTGAAAATGATCAATAAAGTTTTTCCAGTTTTGCTAAATAAATCGAACACTACAATCTGCTAAATTCTATTTGTCAAAAGGGACAAAAAAGAATACAAGGCAGCTTTGTATTAGACCAGTGGTCCCCTTTCTGGCTCCATGGACCAGCAACAATGGCGGTTGCAGGGGAGGGGATGATCTCCCGCACATGCACAAATAAAGCTTTGTGCGCTTATCCGCCACTTATATGACCCAGTTCCCAGAGAAAAATGGCAGGAATTCTGTATAAATTCCTGGAAGATGGATTAATTAAAATCAGTTTGTTGGTAGATAATGCCATCATTTCTATGTGCCAAGACATCAGGTGAGCAGTGATATCAGGTCAAACAGCTTGTTAAACAGCTGAAGAGCTAAAGAAAAACAGTGTGGGAATTGATCAACTGAATTTTCAAAATGGAGTGAAAAAGGGGCTGGGATTCTTAGAATCACCTTGGAATCTACTAATGCTCAGAGTCTGAACGTATGGCTTATAGGGAAATAATTTATAAAATTTGCAGCAAATTAGATTTAAAATGTATGAAATTATGCATGATAATTAAGACATGAAGTATATTAGTAGTAGAATTCTGAACCCAGGAATTAAAAATTTGAATAATTTGTTGCAAACATTAATTCAGTTACAATAATAATAAAAAGCAATTACACTGAGAACTTTATAAAAATGTATCAACCCTAGAATGCCTTTATATAAAAGTATAATGTGAATACATTAGGAATACCATATACCATTCTATCAACCTATTTCTAAAAGTTATAACAGAATAACAGAGTTGGAAGGGACCTTGGAAGTCTTCTAGTCCAATCCCTACTCAAGCAGGAAACCCTATAATATTTCAGACAAAACTATAACATTTAAGACAAATATAATTTGTCTTAAGACAGTTATAATAGTTACAGAATTAGTGAATTTCAAAAAGAAAATTCAAAAATTAAAGTATCTTTGTTTAAAAAACATGAGTTAAGTAGGAAAAGTAAAATTATAAATGGCCTTAATATAGAGAGAAAAAACATCTGTCTTACAGTATTAAAATGCTAACAATGGAGAGTAATTTAACAGCATTGAACAAGAAGACAAGACAATAGGAATAATGTTCACATTGAGTACAATTAATATTTGTAATTCCCCTAATTTAAAGAAGATTGGACAAACATATGAACAATGTATTTATAAACATTCTCAGCTATAGGAGCTAAATAGAACATTCATATTGGGAAGCAATACATTTCCAACTTTCCATCATAAACAAGAGATTACTATTTCATTTCCTATATATCCACTGCCTCCAAATACCTTGGTAATCTCTCTTAGAAAAGAGAAAATGGATCCTTGCCATTTAGCCCACCTCTTAAAATTGATTAACATGACTAAACTTGAAAAGAAGAGTTAGAACCAGGAAATGTTTCATTTTGTTATTTTTTGCTCAAAGCAAGGCAAATTCTTTAACATATTTTATATTGGAGATTCAATACTTTGTATTTTTTTTTAAAAAAAAATCTAGTCATGAGCAAAATGGAGCAGGGTGGGATCCAATTGTCTATCAGATAATTTTTATTATTCCTTCCTGATAGTCAACAAACAGCTTGTGTCATGTGGAAAATAATTCCTGTTACTTTTCTCTGCTGGAAGAGCTATTCTATTTTATAATACTAAAACATTACACCAGTACTACTAATATTGTTCTATATGTAATATTGAACTGTGTATAATTTTAGAAAACTACAAACTTTTAGTATTACCTATAATGTTCTTTTGCATCATCTAGAGCTAGTTGCCTGAATTCTTCATACATTTTCTTATTAAAGTGGTCTCTGAGAAAAAAGGACCAAAAACGAAAGAGTGTATTCATTTCTTGAGACTGGCCAATTCCCAATCGTTTCCTTTCTAGAGACAAGAGAAAAAAAAAGTAATAGTATGAGGTAGCCCGTTTAGAATTACAGTATATTTCCTTTATTTGACAATTTATACTAAAATATATTATAAAGGTAGCAAACTAGCTAATAATTTGAAAATAATTATCTGAATGTTAAAATCATGTACCACATTTATCTGTGAGAGTGTTAAAATTAATATTATTCCAACAAGGTCAGAATAAAGCTTGTGATTAAAAAAATTCTAGTAGTATTGTGAGATAAATAGAAAAAAGAGCATTAGAATATAGTGAAGAAGCAAATATGAATTAATGTTTATTCACCTAGTGCATTTTACAACATTTTGTTGAAATGAACTTACTCCAATTTTTGGAAATAATACAACACTATTTACTTTACATTGTTTACTCATACACCACTCTATGAGAGAGATAGGTGCTTTCTAAATATGTTAAACAAATAAATGAATATATGTTCTTTCTTACAATTAAAAATGACAAATATTAGATTTTTACCATTTAGGCATCTACGGCGATATTTATGGTACACTTGCTGAGTAAAACCATTTTCCTTCAGAAGTTCATGAGAAGGATGTTGAAATTTAGGAAGTGAATGAGGGGTACATCCATAACTTCCTGATAGCGGAGCACCTTCTAGTGGTGATGCATTTGAACTGCTATGTGAAATGAAACAAGTCTCAGATTTTTTCCAAAAATGCCTTTTGTAAGAAACATAATTCAGCAGATTGTCTCAGTTTCTAACATTAAAACTAGTCATTTCACAAAATGTAACATTAAATTGAACTTTTAGAATGAGCATACAACTACTGTATGTCATAAGTTTATATGAATGTTTTTTTTTCTTCCATTCAATCATGTACAATTCTTGGAGACTGCCTGGACAAGGTCTTTCACAAGTGGTTTGCCATTGTCTCCTCATAGGGCTAAAAGAAAGTGACTTCCCTAAAGTCACTCAAGTGGCTTTGTGCTTAAAGCAGAAGTAGATCTCATGGTCTCCCAGTTTCTAGCCCGATGTCTTACCCTCTATACCAAACTGATTCTCTATGTGAGCATTTACCTGTGACAAAAAATGCTAGAACATAGAAAGCTACTATCACTAATGTGGCTACATGAGAGATATTTTCTTCTTTCCCAACATGCTTGCTTTCCACTCGTAGGTCATCTTAATATGACCATAATTGAGCCCAGAAATCACATTACCAATTTTTATGACCATTTTTGTGAAAGTCATTAAGCAAACACTATGGTCATTAAGCGGATGTGGCCTTTAAATGAGTCCACTTTCCTCCATGGGTGTTTTTTTTGCTGGAACCTGAAGTAAATGCTTGAAACCAGCAAAAGACGCCAAAGATCATATTCATGTGTCCATGGGATGCTGCAAAGGATGTACATGTGAGCTGGTTCCCAAAATGAGACGTGACCGCATTTCTCTCTCTCTCTGTCAGAACTTTGAAAACAGCTTGTAAATGGCAGTGGAGAGATCTATCATAACTTCTGGCAGTCATTAAGCAACTGGTCATTAAATGAAGACTACCTGTAATACTTTTAATATAGGAAAACTTTAGGCCAAGTTTTTTTCCCCAATCCCCAATCCGCATACAGTTGGGAACCGGCAAACACACAATGCTTCACTTGTGCATAAGCAGGATCTAGACTGCATGCATGAAACCATCGACCCCCACTGCCTCTGCTGCCACCACCACCGGCAGTCCACAGAACCAGAAAGGTTGGGGACCATTGCTTTAGGACACAAGGTGTCAAACTCATGGCGTCATGTTGCCGTCACATGACATTTCACGACATTTTTCCCTTTGCAGAGCTGGGGTGGGCATGGCCTGCACATGACACATCCAGCCCACAGGCTGCCAGTTTGACACCCTGGTTTTAGGACATGCTATCAGTTGCCTGCATTCTATCACAGCATGCTTCCCTAAGAAGTATGCTAACTTTTTTCTAAACATTCAAATCTATTGATTCTAAACATTTCAAAACATTAAGGTTTTAATTATACAATATTTAATCATACAATAAATACAATGAAAAACAATTCTAAGTAATAAACAAAGTACTTATAGCACTGTATTTGACTGTGGGCAAGCATTTAACATATTTGCTTTGTCAACTATAAGAACACATGTGAACTACTTTGAAATAAAGGCTATAAAAACTTGAAATAAGTCTGCTAGTCAGTGACTGTATTTAGTACATTTAATCATATGTTCTATTTAAGCTATTATGTATCCTTTTTCTTGAGATAGCTCATTTCTCTTACTTTAATATAATTTTATATAATATTGATAATTAATCAAATTAAAATAATTCATGAGTATTAATTTTTCATTACATAATAATGAAAAAATATGAGATGATTTAGCAAAAATACAATTTTCCAGAACAATGGGGGAAAAAATTCAGGGGAAGTTTTTAGATTTTCATTGGAAAACTTTCCAATGCAAATTAGCATATACATATAAAATGTGCATCATTATAAATTATATGGGAAATGTGCATCATTATAAATTATATGGGAAATTTTCCACTGATTTTTGCAATTTTGCAATTCATAGTAGCCTGATAAAGACTTTAAAATAATTATAAACATTTTGAAATTAATAATTTCAAATAATTGTTAGTCTTGATTGTTATAGTTACCAAGTTTGTATCTAATAGTGACTTTCCCATTCAACTTATACAATTCCCCAGAAAACCCTAAAGTATATACCAAACAAGATTCTTGAACGCAATTAATATGTGGCCCTTGTAATATTAGCTCCAAACAACATGAAAATTATGATCAGTCACACTGATTATAATTCAACTGCTTCCTTCAAAACTTCAGATGCCAATGAACTTGTAATGAAAGTCAATCTCTATAAACATTTCATTACAAAATAACATCATAATAAAATACCTACCGCAGATAGTTTCTTAGTTATAGTTCACATTTGCCTTCAATAATTTATAATTGCAAGCCACCATAAATAATCATTTTATGTTACAAATCTCAAACATAAATATTGGAGTTTGTGGAAACTTATTTTTTACTTTGGCAAATTTTCTTATACAGCAAGTGATGCACAGTTTTGTTACTTTTACTTTAACATTCCTTTACCTTAACAATTGATAAAATTTGTGTAAAATGTACAGGAGCAGTGGGTAGGGTGAGGTGTTGGCACTTACTTAAATGTGCAAGGTGATTGGGGGATTTAACATCTATTTTTCTTCATTTCTTTAAATATTTTAGGTGAACACAACTTTTGTTTACAGTGTTTTGTGGAGTGCCCATGGGATATATAATATGTGATCAATGCAGGAAATAATTAACCCTCTGCTGCTATGAAAAGCATTTTAGGAAAGCATTTATTTAGTGATAATAAAAAGAACCAAAGAAACCTTATCTGTTTGTACACCTAATAGTGTAAACTTTCACTCTTCTAAGAACACTTCAAATGAAGGGTGGAAATGAAATTAACAAATATCACCTTTCATTTCTACTAGTTTTACAACTGCCACAGATTTAACTGGGAAAATAATGCCTAAGCTTACTTCTAGCAATATCCTTGATCAAATCTTGAGTATATTTTTGAGTATATATATGGCTTTCAGGAAAGTCACATCTTCCACTTTTTCATATTTTGAGAGACCAAGTAATTAAATTAACTTCATCAGTGCTTATAAGAACACACACAAATTAAGATTATCCATACATAATAAATTATTTCCACCTTATGGAAGATGTTCTTGGTCTGTGATCCTTGGAATCCATTACCCAGCCAACATGACTTTCTAATGGAGGGTTGGTACTATGCCGTGTTTTTCTTTTCCTTCGTGTCTGAAATAAAATATAGCATTATATTTCCCTGATGTGACTGGAGCCACTTTTCTGAAGAATCACAGTCTAATTAAAATCCAGTTTCATAAAATTTCACTTTACACATCATATGCATTATGAGGTCATAAAGTTGATTATGGCTGACTACTCAACTACTAGCCTTAACAGGAAGCTGACAATGCATTTCAAAATAGATTTAGCAGCTTTGACCTAGCAAGGAATACAATATGTTTCAAAAACTGCTCTCTGGCGGTAATAGCAATAATTTATTATGATCCAGAAATATATTTTGGTTTTGGTTACCCCAACATCAATAATTCTTGCTTCTTTAACCACAGGATAGAATCTTGGTGTTTTGTTAGGATCTTGCAGTCTTGGTGTACGAGGTGTTTTAGGTGTTCTGGTAGGGTGAACTCCAGGAGATTCAGGAACAGCTGTTGGCAGTGAGCGAGCCATTGTTGTTGGAGGCATTTCCTGGACACCAAACAATTGACAAGCCAGCTCTTCAGTAACATCTAATTAGAAAGACCATATGATTAATACATATATAGTAAGTATTATCTTTTTATCTTACTTGGTCTCAATAGCACTGTTCTATTTCACTGGGCCTATTTTTATTTATTCTTCTCTTATTTTGCATATTTCTGTTATCTTTTATATATTCAACTGTTTTTTCCTTGCATGTAATATATATCACCAGCTATCAAAGTTTAAATTAAATTAAATTAGAGATTAAATTTAAAAAGAAAATAGATAATGGAAATCACAAAAACCATACATTTATTACATCACATTTATGTTCTCTAAGTATGTACTACCATGAAATATTCTATGTATCTGCTGAAGTAAAATGCAGCTTGTGAAAGTTTGAGCCTTTTTATAAAAGTTACAACTGGAAGATATTAGACTTCTGATTTTTTGCTACCATTGATTAACAAAGTTTACCTCCTACACTGTCTCAAAATGAAACATTGTTTTGTCTAGTAGCAACAGGTTTCAGAAAAATTCTAATTCTTTTTAACAGTTCAAAGTAATGAAAACCAAAACAAAGCAAATTGTTTTGTAAGAAATTAAAAAATATTCAACCAATAACCATTACATACATATGTTCTAAATACATATATACAGAAAGCTCTTGTAATTGAAAGGAATAAAAATCAATTAGCAATAGTCGAACACCATGTTAATATTGGGGAAAAGATTAAAATTTTATCCATATTTCATCATACTGAATGTCATCTTGATAGTGTAACTTTTTTTTTCTAACATCAGACATATATACCTTTTGAAGGACCAGGAGGATCATCCTGATTTGAATCCATTACATATTCAGGAGTAAGACTGTCAAATTCTTCTTTGCTGATGAGATGTAACTTCTTAAAATTTTCAACTTCTTGCTGAAATGTGTAAAACTTTACTATAACAAGAATAATAGCCCACAGGAAAAACGCAAAATAAACAATACATTTAATGAATTTAAAATATAAAATAATTATTCCACCTGGCAACAGAGAACTGAAATACTATGGTGCTCATAATGATTGAAGTTTTCAGTTTTCTCAAATTCATATCCTATGCCCTCAATATAAAATCATTCTCATCAAATTACTCAAATTGTAGGATTAAGAGAACAATTAGACAAAGGCCTGACCCTTTTAATATACACACACACACACACACACGAGCAATGTTTCACAGTTCTCATCTTACATCTTATCCTCTGAAATAAATATTTAGTTAAACAAGATCTATTACTGTCAATGATGTAGTTAATAGATAATTTATGTGACTACTTGAAAAAAAAAAAAGCTTTACTATGAATATTAAAAGCTGTGTTTTAGTTTTCCACTCAGTTTCTGTATTTTCATCTACTGTGCTGAAGGGTTATGGCAATAGCAGCCATATTCATTAAATTACACTTATTGCTCAAATTCATAATTACCTTCATAGCAATACAATCATTTTCACTTTGCTCCGTCCACAAATCCTGTTCATAGTAATATAATCCATCATTAATAACTTTGGCAAGTTCTGATGTAATTTTTGCACGTGACACATGGTTGCCAGTTCTATCTCCTCCAGGATGTTTTCTCATATATGGTGGGGTCTGTGTCACAATCAAAATCTTATTTAAGTCTTGATCATCAATTTCATAATCTGAATCACTTTCTGACCATTCTGTGAATGTATTCTTCCTGCCTTCTATTTGTTCCATCTCTTCGTCAAACAAAAAATCAAGTTCTTCCTGTTCTTCAGAAGATGGTGGCGGTGGTTGTTGATTTGTCAATTCCTCAGGTCCAGACCCAGATTCCTGAAAATGGCAAAAAATTGTTCATTGTTCTTGCAAAAATAAAAATATTTACATGGAGAAATAATAGATCAATTATAAGAAGAAATAGGATTTTTAGCATTCATGCTTAATAGAAAAGAACAGAATGTACAAATTAATGAATTTAATGGGCTCAAATATATCAGTAATGTGGCCAATAGATTCTACATATTATTTTCCTCTTTTCCCAAAACTGCATTAACATATGATGTGCAGCTGCCATCTTAATATGCATTTCATTCCTTTCTAAGAAGCAAACACTTGACAGACCTAATCCCAACCGTTGTCCAGAGAAGCAGTTAAACACAGTTCTTTCTACAGTCTATTCAAAGAATACCAGCAATGAACTATCAGGCTGAACATAGCTGGGTATATATGCATATAACTCATTATGTCATGTGTTGTCAAAACTTATCTTTATTTGCTACTTTTTCTAATTCCCTTATGTAATGTCTTTTTCTTAAGTATGTCTTTCAATGAGACAACCATAATAAGTTAGATGTATAGATAAAATTTCGTGGATATCTTATCTGGGAAACGTGTCTGAATATGACCTATTTTCCCTGGACTTGCTCTACATTCACAGGGATTTTTAAAAAAAAATACAAACATTAAAATCAACATTTTAAGCATTACCTTTGGCTTAACTAAGGAGGGACGATGTCTTTTTTTAACTTCTATCCAAGGTTCAGAATCCAAATCCGGGAGGCTTGTAGATAATGCTTTGGATATTACTTCAAGATTGCTCGTTTCAATACTTTTCTTAGTATTTAGACTTCCTATTCTTGGAGAACTTGGTGCAGATTCTAAAATAGAAAAATATTTTTCTGTGCTTGGAAAGGTCAGCCCATTTTTTGTTATCAACCAACCTATTTCTTAATAAAATTTATATAATTTTTTCTCTTTCTAGTGACTATAAGCGGTATAAAAATATCTTAAACCTCAAAGAGTTAAGAGATGATTGTATAGATTCAGTTTTAATTTTTTTATATACAACGAATAATGGCACCAAGGATAAAACAAAATGAATATTGAAGTTTTCTCCTGCTTTATACCTCACAATAGATACAATTCAAACTAACACACTGAATAAAGTCATGCAGATTATATTGTAGCCCGGAGCATGTTTCAAATAGTGTGTTATCTATATCTATAAAAACAGAACAGTGGGTGTGTGGGCTTGTGGGTATGTGCCGAATAGGCTCTTCCATGCCTGCACCAATCTGGCCCAAGCACATACCTTGCACTCCGGAGATGAGCAC
>JANHJO010003859.1:54778-65140 GCA_032468235.1 Pseudoxyrhopus heterurus | reverse complement strand
TCTAGTCCCCTAATCATTTTTGTTGCTCTTCTCTGCACTCTTTCCAGAATCTCTTTTGTATTGTGGTGTGCAAAACCATGCCATAGTGAACAGTGGGTTCACTTAACTGCCACGGCATTCATTTAACAACTGCCCTCCCTATTCATTTTTATCACTATTGTAAAAAGGACATAAAATCAGGTTGGTTCCATGACCGACCCATTTTATAACCATTGCAGCATAATGGGGAGGCTCCATGATGGTCATATGTCGAGGCCTACCTGTATTGTTTTAATCCTGTTTAAATTTTGGAGAATTGCTAATCATTCCCAACTTTAATTTATTTTCAAATGTCGAAAAATACATTGAAACAGGAGGGAAAAGAAAACAGGTACCTGGGAATGTTGAGGCACTGGGTAGTAAGTAATTTCTAAAGCATGTGAAATCCTGATATAACATTCCTGGAAATTGGCTTTTTGTTTTGTTTTGTTTTCCAGTTTATGGGAGATCTCCGACAGCCACTTTAAGTACCCTATTGTGGAACAATATCTGAAGACAAAGAAGGGTTCCAAGAACTTAATCATCAAATACATTATTTGCCGTTTGCTAACCTTGATCATTATCCTCTTTGCTTGCCTCTTCCTGGGTTATTATATCAGCCTGTCCTCCCTGACCGATGAGTTCATTTGCAACGTCAAAACTGGGATATTGAAAAATGACACGAGCATTCCAGAACGATTTCAGTGCAAAATGATTGCCGTTGGTGTCTTCCAGCTGCTGAGTTATATCAATTTCATCGTGTACGTGCTGATCACGCCGCTGGTGATCTATGCCTTCTTCGTTCCTCTCAGGCAGAGCTCGGACATCCTGCAGGTCTACGAGCTGCTGCCGACATTTGATGTTCTCAAAGTCAAAGCGAAACACTACAATGACATGAGCCTCTACCTGCTTTTTCTGGAGGAAAATGTGAGCGAGCTGAAATCTTACAAGTGCCTCAAAGTTCTGGAGAGCCTCAAAGGCAGCGGGGAGAGGTTTGATGCCATGCAGCTCCTGAGGAACCTTGGCTCGATTAAAATGGACGCCATGGATGCCAAGCCAAACACCACCCACAAGCATAGAAAAAAAGCAGAAGTGGAAATGTCTAATGATGCAGCAGAATTAAAAGGTAACATTATCTGCTTTTATTTATTGTATATACTCGAGTATAAGCCGAGTTTTTCAACACTCAAAAAGTGCTGAAAAAGCCACCCTTGGTTTATACTTGAGTCAACTAATTTTCGGGGCTAAATTGATGCGTGTGCAGCATGTGCCAAACGTGCGCTTTGCACGCATCAATTTAGCCCCATAAATCAGCTGATAGCCCCGAAAATCAGCTGACTTAGCTACCAGTTCGGCTAAATTTAGCTAAATCGGCTCATTTTTGGGCTCAAATTGATGCACGCGCAGTGCGCGCTCCGCGCACATTACCGTAAACCCGAAAATCAGCTGATAACGATTTTCTGGCCTAAATTGCTGATCTGGCTTATACTCGGGTCAGTAACTTTACCCAGTTTTCCTGGGTAAAATTAGGACCTCGGCTTATACTCGAGTTGTCTTATACACGAGTATATACGGTATTTATTTTTTTCATTTAGGTAGGCCAGTGATGGCGTACCTACGACTCACGCTGACATTTTGCTGGCACCCTAGCAATTACAACACCTGACACCAAGTGCTGCTATTCAGGGTGTCCTAGAGTGGGGAGAGGAGTTAGATAAAGAATGGTTTCTCTTTTGTTTGAGGTCTGGGGACGGGGGGATGAGATGCCAGAAGAGTCTAGTTAGGCATTTTCCAAATTTTTGCATGCCGAGATGAAAAGGTTTGCTGTCACTGAGTTAGGCTGTAATTTGCTGCTATAGGTAAACTCTACTACACATTTGCAAATGTTAAAATATTATACTGGGAATAGAACAATTTCAACAAATGCAGAAACAGCGTTGTGTCATAGAAGATTTGCAGAGGAATAATTTATTTTTTAATATTGTTTATGGGAATGTTTGGGATTTAAAGCTGTGGATAAACATGTAGTGATGTTCATTCATGATTGAAGGGGCATAGAGATATTAGTAATAATAACATTTCCTAGGCATTGTTTTAATGATCTCAATTGTATTAACCAACCAATCTTAATGAGGACATATTTGAATTATGCATTAGAATATTATAGGCAGGTAGCAGGTAGACAGAAAAATAGATAAACAGGTAGATAAAAGGGGGAAGACACAAATCCCTACAAAGAGCATCCACTAATATACTGATTTCAGATACATAATATTTCATTTACCACCTATAACAGCAAACATAGTCTATCTTTCCATGTAATGCCAAGGCAATGGAAAATAAAAATGGCTTATTGAAATTTTGCTTAAAAATATATTGTTTTTTTTATACCCATCAGATCACTTTTTTAATATCAAAACAGTTCTGCTACTTTCATATTGATAAATCCAATTTAAGTCTGTAATCATAACTACACCTTTCAAATTATTTATTAAAAACACATATATGATGATTGTATATTATAAACTTTTCCAGATCGAATTAGTTCTCGTGACAGGTTCCCAATCTGGTTTCAAACGATGCATGTTTCATTAAAGAACTAGTTGGTATTTTAAAAAGGGGTACTATTTTTTAACAGTCTTAACCATTCATTCATATTGAATACAGTGATCTTGGGAGAAGCACAAATGATATAAAATATGTATAAAAATTCTAATCAAAATTTTGCACCATTTGTGAATGTAAACACAGCTGATTTTAAAGGCAAATCTATGGGTTCAGGCATAGCAATACTTCTAATAGACGCCCTGAAATCAATGGATCCTAATTGAATGAATTGAGATCCATTGATTTACATTGGTGTCTTTCAAACTTGGCAACTTTTAGATATGTGGACTTCAACTCCCTGAATTCTCCAGGCAGCCTGCCTACACATCTTAAAGATACAATTCTGATTTATATCACTATAATCTAGACTTACCTGGTTCAAATGACTGGCATTTAAAAAAAAAAAACCAGCCTTGATATTGGTCTTAATCACCCATCCTCTTTCTTTCTCAAGTCATACATATTCCAGGATTAGTTATTACATCTCAACCTAGACTTAATTCTCTTTAGTCGTGCTTATAGAACTCTGAAACAAAATACTCTGTGCAGCTGCTTTAATTAAAAGGGATATAACAAGTCTCTTTCTGACCTTTCCACAGATCTGACTGAGCCAAAATTGCCTGATGATACTGAAGAAGCAAATAAAGATGGCAAGATTCGCCAGAGACTTCTAGATTCTTCTTGCTGATGGATTCAGCCTGTGGTTGATAGGTGCTGAAAGCCATTTCGAACAGCTGAGGCATAAAGCCGTATCTATTACGCCACATGATTGCCTTCCCACTGAGTTTACAAGACCCGGGACAGAAAGGCAAATAATCGTTTGAAAATAATTGAACTGTCTGTGTTTACATGTCTACAGTTTACATGAATATTATGCCTAGAGATGCACTGATGAGGTGAACAATGTCAATTCTCATTAGGGAGGAAAGACTGAAGTACTGAATTCGAAAGAAAAGAAGTAAAATAAGGAGAATATTTCAGATTGGTTTCATAGATGTGAAGACATCAATTCCATATTATTCAGTATGGTGGATGAATACTTATTATCTCTCTCATTAAACATGTCAGGAGTTGGAGGGTACAGATAACAAATGAACAACAACCAACACAACAGTTGACAACATAATAGTGACATTACAGATACCTATCATGTAAGTAAGTCAAGTATTATATTCTTTGGTCTATGCCACTTTGAATAAAACTGTGGAAGCGAACAAGTTTCTTCGCAAGTAGCTTTGTGGATAAAGTGTCAGTTACACGTCTCACTTGTGCCTATCTTCCACGAGATTGTACAGTTCAGAAATGGAGAACTGGTGACTATTTACAGGTGGATGAATACTTATTATCTCTCTCATTAAACATGTCAGGAGTTGGATGTGGTATTACGGTATCAACAAGTTTTGAAATTCCACAGTTTCTATGCAACATAGAATATAGTATATTTTGATAATACCACCAGTTATAGAACTATCTTAAAGTTAGTAGCTTCAGGATAGTGGAACGGAATACAAAAAAAAATGGAAATGCTTCCTTGAATCTTGAGGTTGCCTGCCTGGTTTTTCTACTTCGTGGCTGTACTTCAGGGCTACATACTCAAAAATCCAAATATTAAGCAACTAGAACTGGTGGGAGAATGTTTGAAGCTTTTGGACCAAGACATGTGTAGAGACTAGCCTATACAAATAGAAAAATACAAGTTTTGGATACCTCGCCCCTCTTAAAAATATTTTGTACTCTTCTATAAGGTAGGTTGATTTTTACAAGTAAACCTAGAAAAAAGGTTATTTCAATTGCTTATGGAGACCAACTTTCCATGCTTTACGGAAACCAACTTATGCACCAGCAAAATATTGTCTTTACCTGAATGAAATATATCGAAGTTAGAAGTCTCTTTAATTCTTAATAAATCCACCAGTGCGGTTTTCTTCACAAGATGGAAGTGGGTTTACTAGTGTCATCTTCTCAAGATGTTTTTCCAACTTCTAGATCAAGTACACAGTCATGTGATTTTGGGGAGGGGGCAGACTTAGAGGAGCAACTAACCAGCTGCAACCCTGGTTAACATTTTCAAGATCAGTTCTGTATTATCATCCCTTGTGGCCAAATAGGCGATGACTCCAAATTTAAGATGGTCCCTTACACTCCAATCTACTTTCTATAATAAAAGAAAGGCTCTATTACTACGTTTTCATCTATTCCAAGATGATCTAACATTTTAAAAATAAATCAAGGACAAAAACAAAACTTCCTTTCAGATAGATACTGGATAATGAAGCGATTCCTCCTTTATTACAACTACTCATACAAAGGAGGTGTGACAGGGCCCAGAAATAGGAATAGGATTCTTACCTGAGATATCTCAGATAAGTTTGACTATTTAGGTTCTTTAATGTTGAAAAAAAGCTTTTTAAAAAGGCAGAGAATTGTCCATCCATTTCTGAAAAAGATCTTCAGTGTGCTTAACATATTCTGTAAAGACCGCCTTAAATATCACCTTTCTGCACTGTAAAGTTGGAAATTTTCTCCAACTTTCACAGGCTCTATTTGGGTGCATTTTTTCCTCTTTCACTCCAAGGACTGAATTCCAATAGAGGAATAATTCTGAGGCACCCATGCAGATGATGGGTGATGTGGATTATTTAACGAGACTTCAAAAGAACTACAAAATCATCCAAATATCTATATCCCATTTTCTTGGAGGCTGCCATTCTAAGGAGGCAGCATATGATAGATAATTCATCATATTATTGCAAATTCAAGGACAAATCGTGGAAAACTTAGCAGAAGAATTGCAAACCAAAAGGTACAGATGTTCATTATCTCAGGCTTTGTCTATCTTCTCAAACCAGGCATCATCTTGTACTTCTGCATTTCTTCTCAGAGAAACAATATCGAAAATTGTAACTTGTGCAAAACTAGACATGAACAGTACAAAATCATAGCCACCTCCACATCTATGCAGAAATAACCACAAGAACTCTAAGCTTGAAATCTTAGATTACATCTTGGATGTAATCCAGTATAAGGAGGAATACCCACAAGTAACAATTATCAGGAGCAAATGGAAAATTATTGGCAAAGAATTAAAAAGTTTCAAGAAAGTATTCTGGAAAAAAGTTACTGGTGGCTCTTCGTAGTCCTTTCAAATCTGTTGATTTTTAGAAGAATTGGACAGAAATCTTATAACTCTGTTAGTTGTGCAGCATTCAGAGGTGATATTAATTCAAAACAGAAAATAATAAAGGAATATACACAATGTCTTTGCATTTCCTCTCGTATGTAATATAAAATGGAAACAACTGTAAACAGTTTTGCATGGGGAAACAGATTTGACTCCAGTTCCTGTATATTGTTTAAAAAATCTTAAGGCTGTAGGTGCCTAAAGAGAATCTCGGTTTACATTGGACAGGCAGTGCCAGCAATTGGCAGGATTGATCTAGATAAAGGTTAAGTCATATTATTTGTTCCTGCATGGTGGGGTTATGTCCATTTTAGCAGAGTAGCTTTGCATGGAATACCTGCAGGATGATAAAAGATGTGAGAAATTACTTGGGAGTTACTAGTGTAACTGTGTACGTAGTATGGCTGTAATAAAATTGTTATTTAATGCCAAGATGTTTCAATGCTTCATTCCAACTGGCTCGACACGGCTGCTCATACTGAGTCGTATTGGGATCATTTTAGAATCATTACGCACAACAGTTTAGAAAATTCTTACTGCCAAGAAATATTTAAGGAGATGTGATGATTAGCATTAGGGTTTGATGGGGAAGGGGAGAAAAAAATAAGAATTTTGGGGGCTCAATTCCCCAATCCATGCCACTAGAGAAA
This sequence comes from Pseudoxyrhopus heterurus, assembly GCA_032468235.1. Taxonomy (NCBI): domain Eukaryota; kingdom Metazoa; phylum Chordata; class Lepidosauria; order Squamata; genus Pseudoxyrhopus; species Pseudoxyrhopus heterurus. The sequence goes on along the minus strand of JANHJO010003859.1, from coordinate 58,684 downwards.
AATATCAGATGATTGCTGAGCCAGGTTCAGCATAATTTTGGGCCTATGGAGATTCCCTATTATTTTCCTGCCTTTACGCCCACAAAAGAGAAGGAGCTCTCCCGTCTATAAATACCCTCCTCTTTCCCTCAGCATTGTCCTTGTCATATTAGTGCCTTGATGCTCTGGGGAGCATACATGCAGTCCTTTGGCTTAAGAGGCTCTGAGGAGCTGTAGCCCCATTGCTCTGAGGAACATATATATTTATCCTAAACTCATCTTTTGAGGGAGGGAGCAGATGTGCTGAGTCACATCTGCACATCTACCATTGTAAAGGAAACAATGGAAACCAGCTTTAGTTAGAATCATAAACTGTTTATTGTTTTGGCATAATCAAATAAATACAGTTCTGTTCGAATGAAGAGCAGGCTTCAAGCATTTTTTCTTTGGCTGGAAGTAATCGTCATGAGCATCACCTCCACACAGATTAATTTTTCTGTGACAAAAAAGACTCATACATTTTCAAGAGGGAGAGGCATGTCCTCTTCCTGTTAAGAGGACATTTTCTTGGTAACAACCAAACTCAGAGAGCACTGACTTCATTTTCAACCCTGAGCTACAGATATTCTCCTTTATTGAAATGCCTTTGTCTGAAACCATGGAGAACCACAGCTGACCCTTCTGAGGAACTCCCATTTCTGCCACAGATCTGCTCACAACCAATTGGACACAATCTCAGCGTACACAATATAACCAGGTAACACTTTTGTTGCTGAAGTGAGAACAAATCCTAGGCAATATGTGTGGCGAGGTAAGATTTCCCTAACCATTCAATGGATTCGATAGCAGCTACCATTGCCATGCTGGACAAGGAGAGGAGATACAATCCGAGACATCTTGTGTGCTTGTTAAAGAGATTGGAATAAAAATATAATTCCTCCATGTCTGTTATTAATATGTTTATTGTATAGCTACTTAATTAGGTGTCTGAGTTGGCTTTGGCCCCTAGTAACTACAGGGTGGTGGTAGACAGCGAGCTATCTTGCTGGAATAAGGTCTCCTTCAAAGAAATTTGATTCACAGCGATTTTATTCCCATGCTCATGTGATTTTGATCAGAATCGAGCTGGAAGGCACCTTGGAGATCTTCTAGTCCAGTCCCTTGCTCAAGCAGACCCTATATCATTTCGGACAAGTGACTGTCCAGTCTCTTCCTAAAAACCTCTAGTGATGAAGCACCTACAGCTTCTGAAGGCAAGCCGTTTCACTGGTTGTCCTCACTGTTAGGAAGTTTCTGCTTAATTCTAGGTTGCTTCTCTCCTTGATTAGTTTCCATTCATTGCTTCCTGTCATCCCTTCTGGTGCTTTGGAAAATAAGTTGACTTCCAAGTTTTCTTGGAAAGGAATGAAGAGGTTTGCAATTGGTCTCTTTAGGGTTAATTCTCAACTTCCCATTCATGTCTATGGTCCTGGAAAGTCTCCTATATAATGCTTGTCATCTTGAGACGTGAACTAAAATTCTTCCAAGTTGATATGCAGAACTGATCAATAGGTATCAGAAATGTTTAGTTACCAATGCCCAAGTGTGTGTGGGGGGAGGCACACCAGTTACTACCAGTAGAAGCAAAGGTTCAAATATTGCCCCACACAAATACATATGTAGCTTAGGATCAATATAAATAAACAAATTGTTCATTTGTTTGTGTTCTCTTTATTTTGTTTTAGGACTTGTCTGGAGAACAGATCATGTTTTATTTCTGCAGAAATATTGAAAATTCAAAAGGGTTCACAAATTTTAAGTACCATTGTACATATCTTGCTTCTGCATCTAGAGTGACACCAAAGTAGAATCATTTAGAGAAAATACATCGTCTTTTAAAATTCATTTATACAATACTGTAGTTTACATAAAATTAGCATTACCGGATTAAATTCTCAGTGTTAAGGGCAACAAGAGAGAAAAATAGTTTGGGGAAACCCAGGGAAACTTTAGATCAGAACATGAAATAACCTTCAAGGAAATGTGGGAGGGGAAATCAGAAAAGGTACCACAAAGCTATCTATTTATGAGGGGCCCTTGGTGCTCTGATCTTAGGTGTTTTCTTGTAGATATTTTCATTACCAAACTAGGTAACCTCATTACCTAGTTCAGTAATAAAACATCTGCAAGAGAAAAACCAAACTCAAAAAGCACCAAGGAGTCTTCATTTCAACCCTGAGCTACAAATATTCTCATCAATCTATTTATGCCAACAGTCACTATTCTATCTCTTTTCTTAATGCAACATAAATGGCCTCTATTGGTATGTCTGGTAAATGCAGTACAAAGCAATATTTCTAAATGTTTAAAAAGCAATCACAACGTATGTGTCAAAAAACGTTATTCCATATCATACATTTCACATCCCTTGTTCCAGGGTTGGCAGAATAAATTTAAAATATAGTGATCAACAGCGAATGGACTTTCCATGGTAAAATATATTGCATTGCACAATGTTTCCAAGACCAACATGGTTTTAAAGCCTCATCCTACACTAAAGCCCCATATTGAAATTCAGAGTGATCTTACCTTAAAGGACGTATTTTCAAACTGATTTTTGTTTTTGAAACCATTGAGATAAGCAGATGCAAGTTGGGCAAAGTTAAACTCGGGGGGGGGGGGGAACAAATTTACATCCGCTTGAAAGTTTCTCACAATTTTTATTTTCTGAGCATATCAATGAAATTATTGCCAAGTTTACTATTCCGGGCCCTGAATCAACACCAGCTCGGTTTCAACGTATTAAACTATAACCAGCTCCTTCTGAAAATCCCAGAAATGATTATATGCACCCCATTATGAGGAGTTAGTTTAAAAGTTAAAAATATATTTTGAAATCCTCCTCACTGTAGCTTCTTGTCAAAAGGAATCATGTTTTATATCCCAGCATTTAATTTCACTGAATCACGGACTCCCATATTCAGTTTTGACTCGGGGCATTTCCTCTTTTATGAAAGTTGGAGACTTGTAAAACATGGAATGCGGGAATGGCGTTTGCTCTTTTACTCAACCAGTTCTAATTTATTCCTCTGTAAAATGAAAAAGACCTGGGAGCCCTTTAAAAGAAATGCTGTGACACATTTCCTTTGCCTTTAACTGTTGGATACAGAAACGGCCATCTCCATTCAGGTATATTTGAGGTTGCTCTGAGTAAGGAAGTGACTGAAGTTTGGTGACTCCTTGTTGGGAGAAATGTGGGACCATTTTTCCTGAATTCTCTTTTTTCTCACACAGAACGCTCCGGAACGTTCCTAACTTCACCCTTCTGGACTGATGATAAGAATCACAAGGTAAGCAGCAAGAAGACCTCAGTGAAAACTGCCATCCCTAAGAGGGAATATTCCTTTTTTGCACATTTCCACTCAAGTGAACTCTGGATCGTACCATTTAGCAGGGCATTTGTGCATGCCTGATGGCATTGCAGATACAGAGTAAGGAAGCAGTCTTCTTCAAGGAAGCCACCAGATTCCAGACAATACAGTAAAATTATGGAGAACCAGGTGCAAACATCTCAGGTCTCCTTTGCAGAATTTGGAGAAGTAATTTTTTGCTCTTTCCTTCCATGCTTTGGCTTCGGAGGTTATCATCTTTTTCTTCTCGAAGTGGAAAGAAATAATTCATCCTGTAAATTAATGATAGGCATTTCATTGAGATGTTATATGGTTAAGGAGAATAATCCACTTTGGATGGGTCAGCTCTATCAGTGTATGACAATTCATACATTATTTTAAAAAATGTTTTGAACTTAGATTCTTCACTGACTTTGTTCCCAGCCTATCTTCTTCTCTCCCTATGGAACATAATAAATAGGCTTAGACTTATATACCGCTTCATGGTGCTTTACAGCCCTCTCTAAGCAGTTTACAGAGTCTGCATTGTTGTTGTTGT
>JANHJO010003858.1:350519-362811 GCA_032468235.1 Pseudoxyrhopus heterurus | reverse complement strand
AATTGTTCCTATTGTCTTAGATTTGATGGCTTCTCTCAACTGTGAGTTTAAGCTCTTTCCAAACATGTTCAGATCAGGACACACAGCAGGACACTTTAGAACACTACAATGTTTACTTTTCATCTTCTTGGATTGTATTACATGTATATTTTGGGTCAATATCCTGTTTGAGAAACTATGACTGAAAACGGAGCTTCCTAACATTGGGCATTATGTTTCACCACAAACTGCAGTGATATTCTTCATTGTACCCTGAAGATTCAAGGCACCTGGTGCTGGAGGCAGCAAAGCAACCAGTAACATTATGGAGCTTTTTTTCCAAATTTCACAGTAGGGATGGTGTTGTTTTCCTTAAAACCATTGTTTTTCCCTTCTGTTAACATAAAGCTGCTGTGACTTACCAAAAACATTAATTTTGTTTCATCTCTCCAAAGGACATTGTTCTAGGACTGTAGGTTGTCAACATACATTTTACCAAATTCCAGTCTGGAGTGGGGTTTAAAAGTGGGGTTTTCCCAGGTCTGAAATCATGGAATCTATTTACCGTATATACTCGAGTATAAGATGAGTTTTTCAGTACTCAAAAAGTGCTTGAAAAACCACCCTCGGCTTATACTTGAGTCAACTAATTTTTGGGGCTAAATTGATGTGTGCGCACCGCGCACCAAACACATGCTGTGCACGTATCAATTTAGCCCCCAAAATCAGCTGGTTTAGCTACCGGTTCGGGTAAATTTAGTTACCGGTTCAGGCGAACCGGTAGCTAAATTTAGCTAAATCGGCTTGTTTTTGGGCTCAAATTGATGCACGCACAGCGTGCGCATTACCTTAGACCCAAAAATCAGCTGATAATCAGCTGATTTTCGGGCCTAAATTGCTGATCCGGCTTATACTCGGGTCAATAACTTTACCCGGTTTTCCTGAGTAAAATTAGGACCTCAGCTTATACCCGAGCCGGCTTATACTCAAATATATACGGTACTTAAAATAGATAGTGGTGGATTTTATAACTTGATGCATAGTTCTTGATCTTAGAGGTCAATAGCTTCTGTTCTGAAGTTTTCCTTTGCTCTTACTCCATTCAAACTATCCTTCTGTTCTATTGGGGATCAATTTTCTTCTGATGGCCATATCTAAAGAGGCAGATTACCATCTAAACCTCTTGATAACATTAATAACTGTGGTCCAAGGAACAAGAAGCTCTTTGAAATCAGTTTTGTAGTCTTTAACTTTACTATGCTTACTATTACCTTCTTCCTTTCCTCCTCAGATACCTCTCTGCTTTTCTTTCTCTTGTCCATGTTCACTGTGCTGCACACAATGACAAAAAACATCTGAATACTTTTCCCCATTCAAACAGGTTGAGTGACTGATTATGAGACTGAAGGTACCTGTGACTATAATTAAAGAATCTGTTAAGAGATCATTAAAACCCAATAAAGTCTTTTAATTTCTAAGAGTGCCAATAATTTAATCATATTCATATTATTTTCATTTATTATTGCCAATAAAGTTAAGTTTTACATCCAAAACAAAGTGTACCCTCTATGTCATAAAGAATGATATACAAATAGCTGTGGCAGTTTAAATTTACTTCATAGGAAATTGGGATTATTTGGGGGAAAGTGGAAGGTACCAATAATTTTGGCCATGTCTGTATGTGAATCCAAAACAACATGAAGTAACCAGGTAGGGGACAACTGGATTACAATAGATACTATTATGAGTTCACATTATTTAATAGAATAGAGTTTATACACAAAATGTGTGCATCTATTTTTCTAGAAAAAGGAAAGAAATTGAATAAACAGGAGGAAAAATTCAATTTGATATTTCTCAGGGAACTTATTACATTCTTGGTTTGTCTTCATTACCCTTTATAAGTTTACATTTTATGATTACTCAGCTGAGTATGCTGGACATACTAAAAACTGTATAACTATTTTCTCTTGTTAAATGTGCACAATATAATGTTTTTTATTATTTTTCTCGGATTTTTTTTACTGCAAAAAGCAAAACAATTCTTACCCTGTCACTCATTAACAAATCTTTAACTATAAATGTAGCCACCAAAGATTTCAGCGGGGCAGCAAACTGATCAGGTGCCAACAAGGCTATGTGGCCAATGGAAACCAGTGGTGTAATCAGATGTTCCAGATTACTTGGATCGAGACTCTTATGTAGTGGCTAAAATATATAAATGATGATAAATGTTAACATCAATATGCCCTTAAAGAAGAGTCAGCTGCAAGCATTTAACCAAAATCAAATGATTCAGAATTTTCTACTATAAATGCACTATAAACATAAAATAAAAAAATACCTCAAATATCTGGGCGAATTGTGTTTCTTTGCTGGAGAATATTGCATGGATGCAGTGAATGGCATACTTGGCCTGTCGAGGAGGACCTTTTTTAGCCTTAAGTTGCAAAACTGGAAGCAAAGCTCTTGAGTAAAAAAAAAAAAAAAAGCAAATATAATACTGTATAAGTAGTTTTGTTTAATGAACTTGAACTACTGTATATTTAACTTGTATCCTTGTGTATTTAATTAGAATTTTGCTATGATAGACTCTGTTCCTACCTATATGGGATTTCCCATATTTGTAATATAAATGGTGACCCATCACGCAAATCAAAAGTTCAAAAACCATCCCATAATTTATATACGTATGTAATATAATTTGCTCTAGTTTATATGCCTTTCCAATCATAATGACTCTGAATCCAATACTGCACTTGCAAATGGACAGCACCTCTCTTTCTGATTCTGTGCAAGTCATACCAAAGATGTGGCTACTTTAACTAACGAGGTGCTCAGGTTCCAACCTTTTTCTTCTAAACCATTTTTGAAGTATCCACAATCCTAGTCTATAAAAAGCTTGTATATGCAACAATTTGCCTATTTTTTAAGTACAATTTCTAAAATCTGTGACAATATATCTAGTTCCTAAAGATAAAGATAACTTCATACAAACAGAGGAAAAGATTTCATTCTTTTTAATCATCATCATTCCTCAGCATTAAAGACAATGTAAATTCCAGGAACAGAAGCATCAAGGGAAGCAACTAAAAATATAACAGTAAAATGAAATCTTTAGGGCCTTGATCTTGCTAGGCAAACATATAGGAAAGCTACTGAAATATACATATGTATACTTAACCATACTTATTTGCTTAGCCTTCATCTAGTGGGTAATGTGCTGGCCTAAAAAGCAGGAAACCACTTTAGTCTAGTCCCTACCTTAGGCATGAAAGTCTGCTGGGTGACTTTGGGCTAAACTGTCTCAGCCCAACCCACCTCACAGGGTGGTTATTGTAGGGAAAATAGAAGGGAAAATATTATGTATAAATGGGATGAAGTTTAATATATAGAATTAACTCACGATCTGATGTGTAAAAAATTCTCCTCAATTTTGCTTCCTGTGTTCTTAAAAATCTGTAATGCAGCTTCAGCTACTTTTTCATCATCCATTTTTAAACAGGCCAGGAGTGATTCAAATGTTTCAGCTGAATGGAATGAGATAGGGTGGGTAAACGAAAGAACCTGAAAGAGTAAGATTAAAAGCGGTTTTTAAATAATTCTTGTATTAACCTATGCTGACTGAATATATTTCATTGAATCAATCTTGACAAATCTTTATGTATCTATGGATAAACATCAAACATCCTAGTTCCAATTACAATAAGGATCTATCTAAATGGCTTATATATAAATCTAATGAGCTACAAATAATCCTCATTTAGCGACTGATTCATTTAGCAACCATTTGTATTTACACCAATGATGAAAATGTAACTTTATAATCAATCCTCACATTATGAAAGTCTGAAATAAAATAATAAGCACAGTTGTGGTTTCACTTAGAAACTGCTTTGCTTAACAAATGAGTTACCAAACCCAATTTTGATCACTAAACAAGGACTACCAGTAGTATAATTCTATAGCCAGTGCAAAGATAGTTATCTGTACCAACAAAAGAAAGTATTACGGTAGTAGTTAAGGGAATTATGGGATTCTTGGTGTTCTCAGAGACTTTGCTTGTCAGAAGTCAGCTGGGAAGGTTACAAATTGAGATCACGTGACCACAAGATGCTGCAACTGCCATAAATGAAAACCATTGCCAAGTGCCTAATTGCAATAAAGTGGCTACAGGGATGATGCAATGGTCATAATTTTGAGGACATGTCGTAAATTACTTTTTCTGAAGCTTTTGTAACTTTGAATCATTGTTGAATGCACTGTTTTAAGTCAAAGACTACCTGTGCTCATCTACCTGTACTTTTCTGTGCAAGGAATATACAGATACTATGTATTTAATTTATATATTTAATTACTCATTTAATATATAAAAAAACTTTACTAATAACTAGACTGATTCTGATACAGAGTGGCTCTGGCCAGATGAATCCTGGAAAATTGAGCGGCTCTAGAATTTGGGGTCCACTGGTTACAGAACTATGCCTTCTTTGGTGCCAGATGGGGTTACACTGCCCCAAATAGATCCATCGTACAAACTGGGGCCCCTCCTAGATTCATGATTCCTACAAAAGACCTTTGTATGGCTTCAGTTTGTATACCAGTTGTGCCCATTCCTTGATCAGTAGGCCTTGCTTAATTACTCATGCCCTAGTCATCTCCAGACTGGACTACTGCAATATACTTTACATGGAGCTGCCCTTGAAGAATATCCGGAAGCTTCAGCAGAGTGCAACAGCATGGGCAGTTATATGTGTTCCAAGAACAGCACATTACATCTCTATTCCATGAGCTACATTGGCTGCCAGTTTGTTTCTGAGTCCAATTCAGGGTCCTGGTTTTGACATATAAAGACCTTCATGGCATGAGACTATCTGAGGGTTCGCCTCTCCCCAATTACATCAGAATGACCAGTTAGATCTGACAGCAAAGGCATGCTGCGGGTACCATTAGCTAGTTGTGCTGTGGATACCATCAGCTAGGGACTTACGGTACATTTGATGGCTCCCAGAAGATGCCTCACAGCCGCTTCATAGCAACACTATTCATGGCTAGTAGATTTTTACTTATGTTTGATTACATTCAATTTTGTACTCTATCACCTTCAATGTTATATTATCACTTCCAATTCTTCAGAAAAATTAGATAACCAGACCTGCTGACCATATGAATTAGAAAAATCTTAAATTAAATAATGTGGATTTCTAAATATTATGGGGCAGGCCATACTAATAAGTGCCTATGGCTCCAACAAAGGATAAAAGTGATTGCAAAGTTAAGTATCAGTCTATAACACAACTGAATGAGATTAATTTCAGAATTACTTCCTTTCCTTGTCCATCATTTCATGAAAGTCACTATTATTATACTTAAGAGCATTCTTAGTTTTTTTTGTAAAAGTAAAAAAATGTAACAGAAAAATTATTGCAATAATGTTTTTAATAGAAAAATTTACCTTAAGCAATTCAAGACCTGCTCTGATTGCCAGATCAGTAGGGACACCTTCATCTTCATCATCTGCTGTTCCATCTATGGATTTGTTTACTTGTTTAATAAGGGCACTAATAAAGAAAATCATACAGAATCATGTTGGACATTCCATTTAAATGTGATCATGTGTAAGCAGTATATTTGAGCAAGAAACATTTTTTCTTTAATAGAGCAATGGCACATATTTAAGATATATATTTTTCTTCTCATATACTGTTGTAATCATTCAGTTGTGTTATGCTTAAGATGGTGAGTGATAGCATCTGTTTTCCTTAATTTTCTTGTCTGGCATGAAATAAGGTGTCATTACAAGCAAGATAAAAATAGATCCAAATTATCATTGTAATTCTTCCATTGTCAACATATTTCCATAGTAAATATAGTCTCTATCATGAAACAACCAAATGTTTTTTCTCTTTCTTGACTAAGTTTTTTCCTCCCCTTCTCACTTTGACAAAAAGTGAAATAAGGTTAGGAAAGGAAGCTAATGAATCATAAGCCTTTGATCAATAACAAGAGTAAGTTCGGCCTCATCTCCAAAATTTCCCCAATTGTTTCCTTCTCTAATTACTTGGATTACTTTTTTCTCCACCCAGTAAGACACAATCCAATATAAGATTCAATAGGGAGAACACTACAGCATGTTAACTTAAAGAATGTGTTTTCTCCGTTTCATTTCATTTTAATTCCAACGTAAGTGAAAAGAAATACCTGATGGATTCGGTGTCAATGTGCACAGGAGCTATCCTCTCTAAAAGGAACTTTACCATTTCCAAAAAAGGGTTTGTAGGTTGCTTGGGATTGCCTAACTTCTTTGTAATTTCACGCTGCAATAGTAATTAGGAGCACATTAGAAGACAGACAATTTAATAGCCCCAAATAAGCTATATTTTAACTTCTATTCTTACCACACATCCTTCAGCTTGTTTGCATGAACAAGTTGGGCTAACAAGCATTTCCAACTGGTGTTTTATTTTGTCGTCATCTTCTAGAACTTGAGTGAATTTCTTCATGAAATCCTGTGCTTTGCCAGGATCTGGCAAATTTCCTTTATGGAAATAAAACAAGGTTAAGTTCAACAGAAAGCTAATCATTAAACAAAGCTTTTCTACTATAAGTGGCATTCTTTACATTCTTTTACAACATAAAAGTAAATCAATAGAAAGAACAAGGCACAAATATGTATGTAATTATATCTTAATAATTTTAGCTATTTCATAAAGTGAAGTGTAAACTGTTTCATACATTGTAAAACAAGAGAAAGGTTCAGGTGCTTTTAAAGCTTTTGCCACATACTGTAGAAAGCAAAAAAAAAAAGTTCCATGCTTTGAGTTGTATGTGACTGAAGCAGCATGAAAAATTAAATAAAAAGATATAAGATTATACAAACAAAATATATTTTGTTAGATTATAAATAATCCACAAAGTCCTGTGGCCAGATGGGGTAAACTAACATAACATTAAAAAGATGTGTTTCCTAGCAGAATTTTGAATATGTTTAATAATTACACACAAACTATTCCAGGAAGGCAAATTTTCAACTAAATCAATCAAAAAATGGATTCTATTAATCCTTTGATATATTAATTGTATTAGGTTGCAAGATAACATTAGTTTTATACAACTTGCTTTAATCCTTTTCAAAGGTCACTTACTCAAAATTAGGAAAAAACTGAATGATTGAAAGTATCAATACATAAGTAATATCTTCTCAAATATTAAACTTAAAATATGGAGAAAAAACTTACTTGTTATTACCATCACTTTGGAAAATATAGCTTTACTGCTGGCATCTGACTGGAAATTAAAAGAAGGTTTTTCAATGACAGGCTTTATAATACAATTTAATACTTTACATTCTTTCAGTAATAGGTAAGATAATTCCTTTACATTAATAAATAAATTATACAGAACTAGAAGCGTGTCAATCTAGTCTGATCTATTCTATATTTTCAAATGAACCAGACAATTGTGCATTTGTAACTCATACAAAATCAGTTATCTTTACTGCAGTCTTGAAAAACAGTTCTTAGCTCAAAAAACAGCAGAAAATATCTATTGTATTCATTAATATTTTTTTGCTTCCTTTCCACAGAAACCAACAGGCTAGTCTACAACTTATTAAAACCTTAACAAAAGCCAACAATAAAACATCTATTTATTTAAAACAAAATGCATATGTTACATATGCAATGCTGAAGAATTAAAAAAAAACCCATCTGATCTGAAGTTTGACTTTTAATAAGTATACCCATGTGGGATATGAATGGTAGCCTATAGCCCTGGAGTTCTGAGATGGTTTCCCCATCCAATCCTGCTTAGATTCTGAGATTAGCGAAGGCCAGCTAGGTGCTGCCACCTATTGAATCAAAGGCTTTTAAAAATGCTGGAAAAATGCTGAAAACCATGGTAAAAATTCTTTTTTATTTTACATCACTGATGGGAAACATGATGGATCAGGCAAAGGAAGAAATATGTAAAAAAAATACATGGATCAGATGGATTTATTATACAAAGTGAACCCAAATAAAGTTAGAATTCTGACAAGAAGCAAAACCTTAGGCAGTGATTCTCAATTTTTCAATTCTGGGAGTTGAAGTCTACATATCTTAAGAGTTGCCAAGGTTGAGAAACACTGCCATAAAGCATGATGTTGCACTTCAAACCACTGAAGATCTACAGCTAGTTAATTGACAGGATCCAGGAAGAGAGCCTTCACTGCTCTTGCCCCACCCTGTGGAATATTCTTCCCCCAGAGGTGAGGCTGGCTCCTACTCTCCTAGTCTTCTGAACGTGAGTCAAAATATGGCCCTATAGCCAAGCATGTGGAGCCCAGAGGAGCACACAGCCATGGGGCTATCTGGTGCCTGGGTGCACCCGCCCCTTTGTTTTTAATTAATTTTAATAGTGTTTAATCATTATCCTTGTCTATGGAGATTCTCAGTCATCCAGGTCATAGTTGTCCCAAAGATGCTTTTTCAAGTGACAACTGGCCTTCCTTTGTGGTTTCTTGAAGACGTTTCACTTCTAATCCAAGAAGTTGAAGAACTTTCTTGATGAGAATGAAAATGTCTTCAAGGAAAAACAAAGAAGGTCCAGTTGCCTCTTGAAAAAGCACCTTTGGGATAATCATCATCATCGTCTACTTATATAATTTTAATTTTTATATACTGTTTTTATATTTTAACGTTTTATTGTACAGTACCCACAGCCCCTCTCTGAGGGAGATTGGCAGCTCATGAATGTGGAAAATCAATCAATCAATAAGTAAACAAATACTGAAAAATACCTAGCATTATTCAAAAAATATTAAAAAACAAAGTCTGAATTGAAAACCCAATTTTTCCTGAATATTTCTGGAATAAATAAGCATAACAATTTATTATTTATTCACATATATTTATTTATCAAATATATTTATATACTGATCCATCTCACATTCATGTCTGTGGGCGGCGTACTATAAAACAATCCATTAAAAGAAATATACCGTAAAACAACAATCAAAAACAATCTAAACACAAATATAAATAAAACCATGAAGGAATGGACTAACATCCTACAGTGTAATCATCTCACGAACTCCCTATAATTCTTGGATCTCCAATGTCAATAGCATAACATATATGCTAAAGTCATGAGGACAACTCTGGTCCCCAAGGGAAAAAAAGGTATGTACATTATGAAACCTGGAAATCAAACTCTGTAACATGCAGCAATAAGAAAAGTAATAATATATATACAGAGCAGTGGTTTAACTAAATTTAAGCAAGAATAGCTTCCATATATATTGCATGGCACATAACAAGGCAAACTTACTTAAAATATGGTTTTAAGCAGGAAATATTTCATGTAAAGGTAATAACTAAAGCATTTCAATGTTTAAAAATAACTTGATGGAATCACCAATCAGAAACAATGGGAGGAGATAGAGGAAGTACAGGGTGATGGATACATCTATGTCTATTGTCATAAATGAACTGCAGCAATAAAGTAAGGTAAATATGAAAAGATCAAATTCAGTATACTTTAATATATTAAGATACTTCATAATAAATTAAAATTTCATTTTAGTAAATGAATGGAAGTTCTAGAGTGAAAAATAACTTGGAACTCTGCATTAAATGCAACACAATTCTTATAATTCATTGACTTTTTTCACTCTTTTTAGCTGTACATCATACTACAAAAGCTTAAATAATTCCCCCCCCCCTGAAAAATGGATGGTTATGTAATTATGGTTGAAATCGTTTCCTTGATTAACTGGGGATGCTTGGAACATGCTATTTGGTTAGCATAACGTAGAGCAATCAATGTAGATTTTAGCTGATATGATCAGTAGCAGAAAGCTGTTGGGATTTCTTGTTATAGTATCTTCCCTAACCAGATCAATATTAAATTTCTCAAAATGTTAAAGTTTAAATATACTGAGTAAGGTACTCTGTTTTCATATTTTCTGCCAGCAGAAAAAGATAAAAGAGACAATATTTCTAGCTGCAATTTTTAATGTTTTGAGAGCATGAGCTAACCTGCAGAACTGTCTAACAATTCAAACCACCGTAAAAAGCCTTTAAATCCTGAACTTGAAATGGGAAAGGATATGTCTACAAAGTCTTGCAGGGGATTAAACTTAAATGGGGTAGTTTCTTGGAATTAAATTCTATTCCTTATCAGAAAAGAACAGGCAAAATAAAGCATGATTATCTGTCACAATTCTGCATGATCTGCTTTAAAGACTTTCAGAGATAATTTAGGTAAACTACTCCATGGATTCTGCTGCTTTAACAGGCTGAAGGACATCAAATATTTTTGACATTTCTATAGCCCTTGATAGTTTCAGGAACATGATAAATGTGAAAATATTCCACATATTACTTTTGATCTTTGAATTCATAACAAATCCCCTTAATGTGAGCTAAGCAATGTATTTCAACACGTCTATGATTCACTGACCAATGTCCAAGGACACAAATGCATATATGTGCCTTCACATATTAAAAATATCCTACTATGACTTGACATCATCTGACTATAAATATTCTTAATAAAGAAATAATACATATCAGATTCAATATGAGGAAATAATGACAGTTTTATATTATTGCTGACATGTAGATGAAATATGTTAATATTACACTGAAACTAATCCAAGATCTGTTTCAATCATATTCTCAAAACGTTCTATTGAAAATCCTTGTTTAATATGTAGTTCTTCATGGAAATTCTGAAGAGTCTCTCTACTAGATTATGTTAAAGTTCTAATATACCATCCCAATTACTATTATAGTTACAAACCTAAACCCTGGTAGTCTTCAAATTACAACAGTAATTGAGATGGAATTTCTGTTGCTAACAATGTGGTTCAACAGCACAATATCACATGACTGAATTGCTTAGTTATGTTGTTAACCAAATCCCACTGACTGTTAGGTGAGGACCCAACATGATCCAAGCCATTACCAGTCCTGAGCTTCAGTAAGGTAAGGGTCTACCTCCCATTCAACTTCTCGCCTATATTTTTCACATATTAAAATATCCTCAGCACTCCTCAGTGGTGACACTGGGACTGAAATAGAGGCCAGGCTGTCAGCACAGCCACCACCAAGGATTACCACGTCAACTGCCACACCACTGCCAGTCAGCCAAGCACCACAGTGGAAAGTTCTAATCTTCCTGTGCTCTGCATGTCCTGCCATGTTCAGCTGACTTTCATTGTCATTTTTCTGCTGCTGACAAAGAACATCTGACTTGGACCTATGTGAGGCAGCTGTTGGCCATGCCAAGCCTTCTTCCCGAGATAGCTTGCGCTGTTCTCCCAATAGCGCAGGCCATTCTTGCATTCTTGTAATGCTTTGTCAGGCTTTTGAGGCCTTCTGAAATCTCACAAGAAGACTGCACCTACCATTCTCCAAATTGCTAGTGCTGTTCTTGTGATGCTTCAGAAAGCCTTTGGAAAACTTCTGAGGCCTTTTGAAAAATTAGAAGAACGGCATCAATGATTTGGAGAATGGCAGGTGCAGATATCTCCTGAAATTTCAAGAGGCCTCAGAATCTTACAAAGCAGGCAATTTGCCAAGGGCTGCCATTGTGCAAGGTGACCAAAAGAGCAGAGATGGAAGTGGGAATAGGTGAGTGAGGGGGTTGAAGTGCCTCTGTGGTTTTAAGTATTGGCAGGCTTTGATTACATGACTACAGGGAGCTGCAGCGACTGTAACTTCAGAGACTGGGTGTAAGTACCATTCATTCAGCATCACCCTAACTTCAAATAGTTGTGAATGAAAATTAGAGAAGGTTTTCTTAATTCATTCCTTCATTTTAATCTTATTCTTATATAAAACAAGCATCATGATTCCAAAATTAATTCCCTCAGTTTTCAGAGTTAATTCATTAAACTTCTTATATCCATCAGCCAAAAAAGGAAACTTGCAATTGATTTCAATTATTTATCCCAAATTCTTATATAAAACTAACATAATTTCAAATATCTAAAATTAAGATTAAATTCTTCACTTCCAAAAATTCATTTATCTTTTTTTAATATATTTATTTATATTTTTAAAAAACAAAAAAATAATAGAAACATACAAAACACAAGCACAACATCTTAGTAGCTTCCGATTCTGACTTTGTTACATCACACATTTTGAGTTCACTTTTGTCACTTTCCCTTATCAGTTTAAATTATATTTTAAAGAATTTCTTCTTTAATCTATAGCTTCAATGCTAAAGTCCATCATTCATGTTCGTGAAACACATTGCAAAGTCCTTAGTTATAATACTGTATTCCAAAATTGTTCAAAATGAGACATTGCCTCCTTGTTGT
>JANHJO010003858.1:274926-288221 GCA_032468235.1 Pseudoxyrhopus heterurus | reverse complement strand
CTGGGTGGGTAGGGCCAGCCAGAGGTGGTTTTTGCCGGTTCTCTAAACTAGGCAAAAATTCCGCTACCGGTACGCCAAACTGGCTGAATACCACTCTGGCTAGATGGCAAAATAGAAAAAACATCTTGGAATAAGGTAATGCCAAATCTCTTCTATCTCATGAAACTCCATGGATGTATGTATCATCAAGCATATGACGCATCCGGCTCACGGGCCATGAGTTTGACACCCCTGATATAGAGGATACTTACTTTCTTCCAACAGTAAAAAAAAAAAAAAAAGATTAGGAGGGAATGCAAGATTCATTCTTAGAAAAATTAACGTTTTCCCAGTATCTTTTCTAAAATTTGTGTGGAGTAACAGAACAGTGTTAATGTTCTATCTAACCATCTTTAGAATGTTTCCTAGAGGAAAGAACCTTTAAATCTGTTCCCCACCCCACTTGGATGATCTTTAACTGGACTGCTCTTTTGCCAGTGCAAACTTGCAAAGAACAGCAAAGAAAAAATATCCAAATTCCTACAAATCAGTCAGTCCACAGGGACAATGACTGAAATCCATAGGTAGCTTCAGGGCCACAGTCTTCCTGTCTGAGATCATCAGATTAATTATTGTATTAATTGTTGTAATCTGTTCAGATCAAAATAATTTGAAATGTCAATTATTTTGACAGAGATTTCATAATACCTCATTTTGCAGCAATTTGCCCACTAATAGCTCAAGAAAGTTGTCATAAGAACAAGTCGCTAAATGGTTCCAATGTGTTGTGTCCTACGTCCGAAACACACGGATCAGGACCAGTTCTTAAGAGCACAGCATCTTTATTATGCAAAAACTCCAAAAGTCCGTTCTACTTAGAAGCAGAGAAATATTTCAAATTGCCAGAAGCCTCTGGCAAGTTTCCACAGTACTCTGGACAAAATGCCAGGTGATTAGAAGGAGAATAAACACTCCCAGTAATTAAATCACAGTCCAAAACTCACAGTGAAGTCTTTTCACAGAGAACTAAGTTGCAGAGCTGAACACTCGAACAAGAAGGCTTCGAATCAGAACAAGCCACGATAGGAATCCCACACGATACTAGACTCTCTCCAAACTACTCAGTTGTTCTCTGCAAGGAGCTGTTCCCAACCACACCCCTTTTAACTCCTATAGGGTATGGTCAATTACCAGTCAGCTGTAGCTCGACCTCTTCCCTTCTGACGTTGCTAACGTTGCTGCTGTCTTCTGAACAGCCTCCGAGTTCTAGCATCACTCAGGGCCTCCTTCCCACCGCTATTAGAAACCACCAGCTCCTGATAGCTCATGAAGAGGCCAGTGTCTGGCATGGTGTCAGAAGCCAATTCCTCCCTTCCCTCCAACACTGACTCCACATCTCCCTCAGAGTCAGTATTGTCTGCCTTCTTAGCAGCACGCTGCTGAACCACAACACACTGGTTCCAATTTTTAAAGAAAAGGATGAACTTGAAATATTAAAAACTACTTTTGATCCTACCAGAATCTTGCAGAAGACTTAGATAGGCCATTAGATAGGCGAGTCAATATTCTAAAAAAGATAGATGTGCTTCCTTTCATCTTTCTAATTTTTTGAAAAAGTTTTCTGCACATATCCTGTCAACATACAATTTTGAGGAGAAACATTCCAACAGCACTGTAAATTATCAGAATCTTAAAAATGAATGAATCTGATAAACGTGTTCACGAAGATAATGAAGTACCAACTATTCCATTTAACTTGGATTGATCAAGGATTGCCAACTCATAAAATAATTAAAGAAGAGGAGAGCTACTAAGAAGCCTCTACATTTGTGCGT
Source organism: Pseudoxyrhopus heterurus (assembly GCA_032468235.1). Classification (NCBI taxonomy): domain Eukaryota; kingdom Metazoa; phylum Chordata; class Lepidosauria; order Squamata; genus Pseudoxyrhopus; species Pseudoxyrhopus heterurus. Next base: position 286,407 of record JANHJO010003858.1, on the reverse strand, counting down.
GAAGATGCAGGCTATGCATGCACGCAGCTTATACAGTACATGTTCATAATATACTGTACATTAGCAGAAAAATAAATGGAAAATCAAGGAAGGTACAGATTGAAGAGTTTGAAGAAATTAATAGAACTGCCTACTCAAATGCTTATTAAGGTCTCCCCTGAGCACCATGTATTATTTAATTGCATCCCATTAAATTGCCATGTATCTCCCTTCTCTGAGAGTCAGAGAAAGACTTAAAGTCCTTTAGGCAACTGGCTGTGAGCAGGAAGCTACTGAGATGGAATAAAGAATCCTTCAGATCTACTCTAACTGACCACAGGGGGCTTCTTTTCAAACACGGACCTGCTCTCTAAATACCACTCAATCCTACCAAGCATAGATGGCAGATAGTTACAATTCTAGTAACAATTAGCAAGTGAATTCCTGCTTTGAGAAATAAGTCTCCTTGTAATGATTGATTGATGAAAAAGATCCTCTTACTGAGTTGAAAAAAAAAATCTAGTGGCCACAACTAACTCTTAAAACTCCAGGAACTTATAAGCACTTTTAGAGCCATACTGCTGGTTTCTAGAACAATGTTTATATGCAGTTAGATCTCGGTTCACAATGGCAATTGGGACCAGAATTTCTGTCACCAAGTGATGCAGCTATAAAGTGGCACATGATGTTACCATGGTAGAGAGGGTCACATCCCCAGTAAAAAGTGCAATAAAAGTTCAATTAAATTTCAGGCTGTAGGAGAAGACTATAAACTCTTTAGCTTCTGAAATTGGTAACCCCGAACGTAAGACAAACCACAACTCATAAACAGGAAAGATTTGCACATCCTACAGCTAAAATGTATTGCTGAGACAAGAATTGGATTGTCGAATGACGACCTATACTAATGGGAGCTATACTGTAGCACTGCTGAAATGACACTTATGAAAATGTTGTGATTAATTTATGTACAAGCTTGGAACATTGGTGCTACATTTACGCTAATATTGTGAAAATATTATTGTAAGTGGCAAGGAAGAATATCTTGTGAGCCTATGATGCTGAATATGATGTAACTTGTGGTAAAAGCTGTATATAACTCACCAGTAAACACAGGGTTTAAGAGAGACATGTGTCCTTCTGTGAAGAATAATGTATGGGTAGTCCTCGACTTACGACTACAGCGGAGCCCAAAATTTCTGCTGCTAAGTGAGACAGTTGTTAAGTGAATTTTGCCCCATTTTACAACCTTTCTTGCCACAGTTGTTAAGTGAATCACAGCCGTTGTTAAGTTAGAAACACGGTTGTTAAGTGAAGTGGGCTTCCACATTGACTTTGCATTTTTCACAAAAGGGGATCACGTGATTCTGGGACACTGCAACCATCATAAATATGAGTCAGCTGCTAAGCGTTTGAATATTGATCACATGATCATAGGGATGCTGTAATGGTTGTAAGTCTGAAAAATGGACATAAGTCACTTTTTTCAGTGCCTTTGTAACTTCGAACAGTCACTATATGAGCTGTCATAAGTCAGGAACTATCTATAAAACATTGTACAATTTCTCTGTGTTCAAAGGGCACACTGGCAACAGAACCCAGTGTTGAGCAAGGATAACAACCATGCCGCTTAGCAACCACAGTTCTGGTAATCCCTAGTTTCCATTGTTAAGTGGATCAGAGCAGATAGTTAATCAAGACCACACATAATTGCAACTTCCAACTTTCTGCCAATTTCCCAGTTCACTTTGCTTATGGAAAGCTGGCAGGGAGTGTTGGAAATCACAATCACATGGCCACAGTTTGCTGCAACATACCTGTGAAATGGACAGAAAGGCTGGACTGTGATCCCGTGACTATATTGGGGACACTAAATGGCCAGACCTCTGAGGACCAATTGTAACTATCACTCATTCAGCGCCGTTATAAGTCTGAATGCTCAATGAATGAATGGTTGTTAAACTGTATTAGTTTCCTGTTATTTTTGCCTTCCTTCCTCCTATCTGTTAATCCAGCAGATTAACCAGCTGTTAAGAATCAGATGGGGAAAAATAGTAAGATTGAATTGCTCCACTATGCAGTGGCTTTGGATTTGCAAGTCTTATGATTCAGGAGAAATGCCATCTTTGTTTCCAAATGGAGCTTCATTCCCCCATTCAGAGGGTTTTGTTGTTTTCTTTTGCAACTTGGGGATCCTTCTAGACTCACAGCTCCTGCTCCAACAACAGGAGTCAGCTGTGGCTAGATGGGGCTTTTGCAAAGTTATACACTGTGTACAAATTGTAGTCACTCCTGAATTGTGATGCCTTACTTACACTCAGCTTAGTCACCTTGGGTTTGGACAACTGTAACACGTTGCTTGTGGGGCTGTTCTTGAAGAACATTTAGAGTTCTTCAATTTAGAAGAAATTGTAGAACATTTAGAGTTCTACATCTGGAATGGAATGAAGTTTACCGAGCAGTAATGTGTATATCCTGGCATATTTGGGTGATCACACTGCTTAGGAGTGGCACTGATCGCCAGTCAGCTTCCAAGTGCAAATGAAGGTGTTGTTTGTCATTATTGTAGTACTATGTGGTTCTAGAATTGGTTATTTCAGGGATTGCCTTAACCCATATTTATCTGCCTACCCACCAGAGCCCAGCCTTCAGTACTGCCATCTGACAGGGTCTGGAAGTGGACTTTTTCAATCGCCTTTCCCTCATTCTGAAATTCCTTTTCCATGGAGATTCATCCCTGTAGACACCCATGGAGATGGTCTTGAGGAAATATTCAGAAGCTACTACAAAAAACAAAATCCTTTGAGCCCTGGGAAAGTGGTAATATTCAGAAGACACCTGGGTAGAAGGGGAAGAAAAAAAACACTCAGAATAGCAAGATGCTGTTCATTTAGCCTATCTCAATAAAGCTGTGTTTGAGTCTCCCTGCAGAGTCTGTTTTCTGATCTGAACAAACTTGAAAGTCTGATATAGTCCCTCCTGGGATTTAGGAAAGCTGTTCAGACTCACTTGTTCTATATAACATAGGAGGGAAAGATGCTTTGATTAGAAATGAAGGTATGAGTCACAATTATTCTTTTGCCTATTTTAAGTTTTTATTCTAATTGGTTTTCTTTTGTGTTTTTGCTTTCCTTTTCTGATTTACTGATGTTTTATTTTCATTTGGGATTGGGCCACATTCCAATTAAGTAAATTTTTAAAAAATCTCAACCAACTTTTAAGTTATAGTCAGAACACAGAAACACCATCAATTAAACAAAATTGACAAAAGATTAAAAGGATGAGTCTCTGGATTAAGTTATATACCCTAGCAAATAGCACTAGCGCTTAGACTTATATACCGCTTCACAGTGCTTTACAGCCCTCTGTAAGTGGTTTACAGAGTCAGCATATTGCCCCCAACAATCTGGGTCCTCATTTTACCCACCTCGAAAGGATGGGAGTCTGAATCAACCATGAGCCAGACAGGATCGAAGGAATCAAACTCCTGGCAATGTGAGCAAAATTAGCCTGCAATACTGCATTCTAATCACTGCGCCACCACAGCTCACGACAAAATTGATGTGAAGTTGGAACAAGCATTGCTGTCAGGTGCTAAAGAACAGGTGTTTTTTTCTTGTAGAAAGAAGAAATATAAGATACATATAGCATTTTCCTTTATATTTTATTGCAGAAGAAACAGGAAGATAACCTATTGAAAGAGAATTCCTCGCTTGGTGAGTACAATTTCGTGACTTTTTAACCTGATTTATAACCAGCAACAAAATATTTGTCATAATACAACATTGTAATAAGGTTAAAGTGGTGATACTGCCCGAATGTGTAGACCCAGATAAGCAAGCAACCATAGATTCATGCTGGGAACTAGGAACCCTGTCCTGCTCCTTCTGGTGAAAGATTCTGATCAGTGCAGAAACAAAGGCATGTAAAATCCTTACACTGTTTTATACTGTCTCTTTATCTGTAGTTGCTACAGCTGCTTTCCAGGATTCAAATAAGGATGATCAAGGAAGAAAATCTTCAGAGATAAACCCAGAAATGCCTTTGGAAGAACCATTATTGCTCTGAAAAATTGTTTCAAGCTACATAATCCAAGCAATAATGCTAGCTACTCTGAAATTTTATTTAAAAACAATCAACCTTTTTTTGCAGAAAGGTAATTTCTTTCTATGTTTTGATTCTGTTAGCTCAAAGCTCTGACCCATTCTGAATATGAAATTCATAGACCGGCCCCCCCACCAAGTGAACATGGCTGCTTTTGGTTTTGCTAGTCTCAACTGTTGAGGTGAACTTTGCATTGTAGAAGAAATGACAGGATAAAGAAAAAAGAAAAGGAATGGTTAGTTTTAGAATATTACCAAGAGTAAAAAGTGTCTTTACCGAGAGATCAATATTATTACTGTGGCAATAGCAGGCTCATATATTTTTTAAAACCATAATTGTGTATTATTTAATATTGTTGATTACCCATAGTTGAGTGTGAAAATCCTCTAGCATCTTACCACTCTGTTAAAGAGGACCATTGTATTACCTTAGTTTTTGATTCCTCCATCCCATTTGTTCTCTGTAGGCTATTTCCAACCAAATTGGCCACAACTCCCTTTACAACACCAGTGTGCAATCTTTTCCAGGCCAAGGGCACCTTTAACTTATCAGTGGCGTAACAGAGGCTGTATATGAAAAGTAGGTAGTATGAAAAAGAGTAGGTGAATCTGGGATGGAATCTAAATTGGATTAATTTATTTACATTTTATTGTAATTTAAATTAATTATATTCAGTTAATATTATTCCCCATGTATTTATTTTCCCTCTTCCATCCCATTTTAAAAATGCAGTTTTTTAAGACTACCCAAAACAAAATTTTAAATTGTCCAAAACTAGAGAGGTTTAAGCAGTCATACCCCAAAGCTTTCAACCCATATGCGATGTGGGGCCTGAAGTCCTATACCTTTACAGCATAACAAAAATGCAGTAATACCGGTACTTAACTGTCTCCTGAATAAAAAGAACTGTTTCTGCTATCTCCTTCCAATTTCTTTCTTCTGATTCTTGGTTTAACTCTTCTTATTTATCCAAAATTTTGCTGAGATAATTGGTTATCTTTCTGTTTTTTTTGATCCCACTATGTCCTACTTAGACAACTGCAATAGTTGTTAGTGTCCTTCAGGATCTTACACAGATATCTTTCCTTACTTTCAAATTCCTCCATGACCATCCTTTTTATCTCTTTACTCATACAGGTAGTCCTCACTTAATGACTGGTCGCTTCATGACCATTAAAATTTATGAGATACCCCCCCCCCCATCAAACTGTACTAACAACTCAGAACAGTCACACACCCCGGTCACATGGTTGCATTTTTGACACTTGCCCCACATTTAATGGCATCCCATGGTCATGTGACCACAATCTATGAAGTTTTTGCCAGAAACTGGTGTTTACTTGCAGTTTCTGACAAAAAACACCCACTGTGACACCATAAAAAATGTCATAAAATCAGATTGGTCATGTGCTGGCCTTTTTAACAATTGGCATAACTTACTACTGTAATTCTGGACTCTGTTGAGTTGAAGACTATCTGGTTGCATCCCCATCCACTATCCTCCATTGTTAGGACCCTCAGATATATTTTTTTGTGATCATATATGTTTGGAACTTCTTGGAATACTGCCATGATGATATCTATTTTATTTTCTATTTTTATTTAATCTTTTCATTAAATCCTAAAATGTCATGCAATACTCTCTAAACCTCAGCTTGTGACACTGAAACAACCACATTTTTGTTTTTCCCTGTAACCTGTTTCTTTGTGTTGAATTTTAAATTGTAAGTTCTTGCATAACTTTAAAATGTCTTAACACTAAATATTTTATGATCAGAGCATAACATTTGGCTATAAGTTAAGTTCTTCCGTGCAAAGCAGATGCAAGAAAGGTAATTATCTAGAGGGAAAGGTTATTTAACAAAAGTACTATTATAATGTGGAGAAATGCATTAATTGGTAAGTTAAAAATAGCTAAATTTTAGTTTGCAACTAAAACATAAAATTATACATAAGCCCCAATAAAACGTGATGTCAATTTTATTTAATTGCAATCGTTAATATATGAATTATAGTTTGGGTGGATGAGATAGTTGTAAGACTTTTAATACTTAGGTTTGATCTTTCACTAGATTTTTTCATTATTACAGAATGTGCTTGCTTTTTGGCTTTCCTTTGGGTGGACTCAAATTAACAACCATCTAGAATAAAAGTAAACCACAAGAATCAGCAAAAGTACAAAGCATAAAACTTTTTTGAATCCCTATCCAAGTCACCTGCTGCTTTTGAATTTCATTTTCAAATAAAATTGTGAATATTGATTATCCTTGTTAAAAGGACAAAGTGAAATAATGTGGCTTCAGTTATTTAAGTCATGTATGTATGACAATCCCCCTCCCCCCAAATTAAGGGATATAATATCATAGATTTAGAAAGGTCATGCAGGCTCTCAAGTCCATCCTCCAGATGAAAGTCATATCTGGCCTAAGGTCTATCCAGCCTCTTCCTGAACATATCCAGTGTGAGGAATTCCTCCCTATGAATTACTGTGTAACTCTTCATACTATTAGAAAATTTCTGCTAGCCTTTACCTGGAATCCACTTGCTGTTATAGTAAGACCATTATTTTATATCCTGGAACAAGAAAACAAGTTACAATTGTCTTCTGTGTGACACTTCTTTGCTGCTAGAAGGCGGCTATCCTATACCCTTTAATAAGCATTTCACAAAGCTAAACAGACATGTCCTCATATACCTTTGTTTTTAATCCCAAGATTATCCTTATTGTTTTTCTATCTCTTGGTTTCTCTGTGTCCTTCTTAAAATGTGGTATATAGAACTGGACACCATGCCAAAGGTAGGACAGAGCTGAATTATTTATTTCTATTATTTCTAACTATATTTCCATTAATTTAATCTATGAGTATGACAAGTGGTAAATTCCAACTCCTACAATAAAACATGAGACCTATGTACACAAAGAGAACTGCAACTAGATGGGCATTTAGTTGTAGTTTGCTTTCAGGTTAAATAGTAAGCAATTATTTATTGTTCTGGTACAACGCAAGTACATAAAGAGATAACTGGCTACTTCATTATAAGAACAATAAATAGAACTCTTAAGGGAACAGAGAGAAGGAGAGTGGAGGAGGAGGAGAAGGGGAAGAAATAGTAGTAAGGAAAAAATAAACTCTAGGATTAAAAGACACAAACTGCATACAGATTAGCTGTGCAAGTTGAAATGTACAGTATAGAGAAACAGTTCGTGTGACTTTTTGTAATAATTGCCAATAACACATTCAAAACTAGCATGGCTAAATTAAGTTAGCGAATGATACCAGCAGCCACCCGATGGCAGAGAATGTGACAAATAGGTACCGTACGCAATTTAGGCAAATTGTTCAGACTGTATGGCTATGCTCTTCGGGGGCTCCTTGACAGTTTAGCCAGTCTCCGAAGCGGGTCTTCACTCCCCAGAAAGAAAACTCTCTTCGCCCGCCATCTAATGGTTGCCCGGATTTCTGCTGCCGGAGCTGGTGGCTCCAGCGTCTGACTATCGGAGGCTGCAATCCTATCCAGCCGCTTTGCCCAACCTATCGTGAGCCAACCGCTGCCTGGTGACTGGATAGCTTGCTTGGGGGGAAGCGCCAAGCTCATTCAACTGCGTGATCCCCACAGATCGTGACCGAGCTGACTTCGCGGGAGCCTCCATCGGGTTGGACTTTTCCTGAGCGACTGAGATCGGCCGAGACAGGGCCCTCCTCAGCGCGGGATTTTACACGTTAGTTAGCCGGGACCGACTCTCGTCTTCCGGCAAAAGTGCCACGCGCCGCCGGCCTTCCCTCCCAGGAACCGCCGTTTTCGCTTTCGGCCGGCTCCTTTGGCGCGGCCATCACTCCGCTCCAGAGAAACGAGGGCGGAGCGGGGCGGAGCGGCGCTGCCCATCTCAAGTCACGCGGCCGAAGGGCAGTGTAAACACCACCAGGTGACTCCGAAAGGCTCCACCGCCGCCGGAGATGAGGAGGCTGCAGCTGCTGCTGCTGCCGCCGTCTCGCCGCTATGGAAGATAGCCTGGTCAGCGCCTTCGGGGGCCTCAGCCTCCAGCAGCCCCGCCGCCCCAAAGGCAGGAGGCCCCCAGCTCGCCGCTTCAGCAAAAGCCTCTATTTGCTCCGCGGCCTGCCCGGCTCAGGCAAAAGTACTCTGGCCAGGTAAGCCTGTCCCAGCTGCAGCCCTTCGAGAGGTCGCCCCGGGTTCAGGTCCGCGGGGGGAAGGAAACTTTGTGCGGGGTGGGGGGTCAGCGGAGGGGCGCCGGGCAACTTTCGAGGGTCTCCAGAGCCTATTTTGACGCCTGGGATTGAAGACAGAGGCGGCTTTGCAGGAAGCGCCGTCGCAGCCGAAGCCGCCTGGCTCGAGTTGATAACGAGTCGCTGGGCGAGGTGTGACAAGGAAGAAGCCGTTGTTCCGCTTTTTAGGGATTCCCCTCCCTCTGGTGGATTGTATTATCCTAAACGTAAAGAAACAGCAATGCTGGGGGTGGGGGAGGGCCATTAATGGTGGCCAGGAGAGAACCCGGAGCCAGTCAGGGAAAGCAGAGAATAATAGGAAGAGTGGGTGATGGGAAGGGTACTTTGCCCTCCGACACCAGTCCCTCGTACTCTGAGTCCATCTTAGGTCTACACTACGGTGATAAGCACCAACAAAAAGCCTAAACGTGACGAGGCGCTAGTAAATGGGAAGCAGGCGTAGCTGGGTGGGTCGATGAGAACGCCCACCTTTTTTAGCTGAAATTTGTGTGCCATCCATTCTTCAAACTCTGGAACTTATTTGGCAAAGTTGCGCTGCTGTGTTTGGGTTGCCCTAAGGTGTTGTGTGACTTTTCCCCAGACTATGCAACTATCGAGGACAGGAAGGCCTGGAGGAACGTTGTCCATGAGGTCGCGATGGGTTGGACACGACTTCGCAACTAACAACAACAACAACAATATGCAACTATCGGAAGGGGCAATTCCCACTCACCTATGTCTTTGTTAGAAATTATACCTGTTTTACCTGCTGTGGTTTGGAGAAGTGATTGTGAGAATGCACTGTGAAAATGGAATATTTATTCTTTCCATTATATACAATACTTTAGTATTGAGCCCAGTGAAATTAGTTAATATATTTTCTGCATGTTATTTAAATTTTAGATTGGCAGCTGAATCCTGTCAGAGCCACTGTTTCTCTGCACCTAGCAACTACTTTATAACTGTCATAAATATTTTATACTGAATGCATACCAAAAGGTCACTGTTTGTATACAATGAAGTGTACAATTTGTCATGCGCTATTAATGCCTGTCAATTTCACAGGAGTGTTTATTTTTTAAGTCTGGAAAGCGAAGTCCTTCACTTCTGTTCTAATGGTTTCAATTCTGCAAAAGTTCCATAATTGACACTTAGTTTTAATTCTTATTTACTAAATTGAAGAAGCATAACAAGCAGCAGATTTAAAAGATAAACAACAGGAGTGTGATAAATAGCTGCATCTGGAGAATTGTAATTTGTGGTTTACCTTAATACTGGCTCTATTTAAGAAAAAACAGTGCTCAAAAATTATTTTGCTTTACTGACCAAACAAAATCTATAATTTTAATAACAAAATAATGTTATAAACAAAACCAAACAGCACATACCAACTGATCTTTCAATATTATGCAAATATTCACAAATCAACCTAAATCAACTAATAGTATAGAGCAATCTATATATGTGATGAATTTAAATAAATAAAAGGGAGACAAAAAGAGTGGAGAAAAAAATTGTCTGGAAATGCATAGCATAAAAGTAACTCCATAAAGTTTGACAAATTGAAAGTGCTGCTATTTTCCCTTCGACTATATGCTTCACTGCTGCAATTCAGGTGTACTAATCTTCAGGATTTGAATGTAAAAGGCCTGTGGTTTAGCAGTTAAAAAGACAGAACAGGCCCTAAATTTAATTTTCATTTTCTATGCTATGCCAAAATGGAATGCATTTTGGAAGAGTATTCTTGAAAATACAGGATCAAGGCATGTGGATAATTGAATGTAGGGATAAGTATTGGGGGCTTCTATCTCATATTCCTAATGGAAAAGAACATTGAAGAAAAGCCAAACCTTAATGCATCCTGAAAAGAAAGCTATGCTATCTTTATAAAATATGTAGTACAAACTTAAGAAAGGAATTTTTATACGTAGCCAACAAAAACCAAATGCACAGGTTGTAAGGTCCTGCCTCTCCAATTCTCTCAAGAAAGTAATACTCTTGAAACAAAAAACATTTCAAAAGGAAACTTTCATTGAAAGGTTGTAATAGCAAGAGATCTAGACAAGAATTACCGGTAAGTTTCCTGCTTAAAAACAGTAAATTAAACCAGTACAGACAGAGCCCCTCCCAAATTCCAGTATATCGTTAAGTATAAAGATATTATGAGAAGCCCATGCTGAGAAGGTGATAAGGCAACATTGCTGCTCTTCTCCAGAGATAAAGCACCTTGCTTGAGGCCCTTCCCTCTGCCTCCCAAGGCCCCGAAAGTTACAGCAAAGCAATGCAGGAAATAGAAACAGAAACTTCATAAAGAGATCCCTCCAAGCCTCCCCCCTCCCACAAGAATGCTAGCGTCCCTATAGAAATATATGGGACCGGACACAGGTATAGAATAGGTAGTACCTGGCTCAACAGCGGTAATCATTGAGTAATCAGAGTTCTAGTGGACAACCACTTAAGAACCAGCAATGTGCTGCAGCTGCCAAAAAAGCCAACACAGCCATAGACTACATCAACAGATAATATAAAGATAATGTGAAGTGTTAGTGCTATTTTATACTGCTTTGGTAAGATCACACTTGGAATACTGCATCCAGTTTTGGTCACCTTGACGGGAAAAAAATGTTGAGACTCAAGAGTGCAAAAAACAAAGATGATTAGGGGGCTAAAACATACGAAGAACAATGGGTACGTCTAGTTTAAAGAAAAGAAGGACTAGGGGTGATATGATAGAAGTGTTCCAGTATTCACACAGAAGAGGGGTTCAACCTATTATCCAAAGCACATGAAGGGAGGACAAGAAGTAATGGGTGGAAACATATCAAGGAGAGTACCAACCTAGAACTAAGGAGAAATTTCCCGACACTGAGGATAATGAATCAGTGGAACAGCTTTCCCCAAGAAGATGTGGGTGCTCTATCACTGGAGGTTTTTAAAAAGAAATTGGACAGCCATTTGCCTGGAATGGTACTGTATATGGTCTCCTACTTGATCAAAGGGTTGGACTAGAAGACCTCCAAGTCCTTTCTAAGTCTGTTAAATAAATGTTACCATGATGTGTTCTTACCTTGTGAGCATCTAGCTGAATTTAGTGGGACTAAAGGTAAAGGTTCCCCTCGCACATCTGTGCTAGTCGTTCCCGACTCTAGGGGGTGGTGCTCATCTCCGTTTCAAA
>JANHJO010003858.1:224279-247866 GCA_032468235.1 Pseudoxyrhopus heterurus | reverse complement strand
TACCCAGGTTTCCTGGGTAAAATTAGGACCTCGGCTTATACTCGGGTCGGCTTATACTCGAGTATATACGGTATTTTAGTAAGAAGGAAAGGCCTGCAGCAATACTTGTAATTGATTATAGTAATATTAATGATCTATTCAAATTAGTAAACAAAAAGGAGCATTTATTTGGTTATTAAAGATATTTGTTTCCCATCCTTTCCCCCCCAAAATGAAATAATGAGTTCTAGTCTTCCCTTAGATATGAAAGCTAGCTGGGTGATTTTGGATCAGTCACTCTCTCTTAGCAAAGCCAAACACACCTAACAGTGTGGTTGTTGTGGGGAAAACAGGAGAGAACATTATGCACCCAGGCTTCAGCTGTATAAAACAAAGGCAGAATATAAATTTAATAATAAGTAAGCAAGCAAGCATTAAGAACCTACTTTATACTGAGCCAAAATAATATATATTACAGTAGTTCAACAGCTCTACTGAATAAACTTTTCAAGTTGTAGCTGCCATTCAGAGACCAAGTGGGGTCAAGATTTTGCTTATGACCTATAAGGCCCTAAACAGCTTGGGACCAGTGTTCTTAGCTGGTTACTTTCACCATTAGTGACCTGGTCAATCCTTGAGATAATCAGAAGTGTCATATGTGTAACGAGAACCATGGAATGCCATCTAGAAATGCTAGAATCATTTCTAAACAGGCTTTTCATGCAAGTGTGAGTATATTTTGAAATATTCTCTTTTAAGTATATGAGGTTCCTGAAGGTATCTCTTCCACATAACTGAAAAATATCTTTGCTTTCAACCAGGACTTTCTGTAAAAATGTTAAATGAATGGCTATTGTTTTTGGATTTATTATTAAATGTAAACAGTGTCTTAATCTTATAGTTTTTCAGAGACAACAACAAAAATCAACTTTTTAATTTTAAACAAATAGTTTCTGCATTGCCCTGGTACTGAGAAATATAAACCTTTCTGCCATTAAAAACATTAGTAATTCTAACATTTAATGACGTATTACATACTCATAGATCAGGGCTGTCAAACTCATGGCCCTCGGGCCGGATGCATCATGCGTTGTCCATGCCCAGGCCTGGTTTAGTGAAGGGGGAAAAAGTCGTGAAACATCACATGACGACGCGAGTTTGACATCCCTGTCATCAATAAATATCTTGAACATCATACCAAAAGAATTCTTCTTTTCCGGCCTTTCCCTTATCATTAGGAATAATATATCCTCCATCAGCCAATTGTATTCCATGGTCTTCTAGAAAATATTTTCTACTGAAAAAATCCTGGATGAGAAATTGAAAATCTTCTGCATTTGTGCTATTAATTTTTATGCATTGCTTAGAAATACCAAACGCATACAACTGCAAGGATAAAAGACAGATAGAACATTTTAGTATTATTAAATGCATATATGCTCAACATATATTTACTAACAAATTACAAATGATACTTCTCAGCATGTTTTTCAAAACAAGAAATTCCAATTATAAGTTCCAACTACAGTGGAACCTCGGAGGTGTTCGCGACCAATTCAGAAGACGAACAAAAAAGCCAGCCGAGTTTTGAATTGGTTCCCGACTCAAAACTCGGTTGGTGAATGAAAAAAGTGTGGAAAGATTTCTTTCTGTGCCGTTTTCCCTACTGCGCATGTGCAGAATGTCTGCACATGTGCAGTGAGGGTCACTTCAGAACGCAACCGATTCAGAACGCGACCGCAGTCTGGGAACAGATTGAGGTTACGTTCCGAGGTTCCACTGTATTTAGTATCTGTAGTACCATGATATTGATCTCTACAGACAAAAGTTTATAACTTCTTTGGCTACTTTAAAGTCATTATTAAAAAGGTAAAGTACAAAGTAATCAGAAAGCATAAATTCAAAACAATCAGATCCCTGGAATTAAGTACCTTTGACTTTTATGTAGGATCTTTTAGAAGACTTAGATGCATCTCAGAAACCTAATAGTAGGCATTCTCATCTCATGAAAGAATAAAAAATGACAAAAATTCCACCTCAAATTTAGGCATTATATTGATGGGTATAGTACTAAAGTATTCATTTATTTTCAATAGAACATGGTCCTATTCATATATGATAAATTATATATTATTCATATAGGAACAAACTGCAGTTAGCCTTGGTTCATTCATTTTCTGTCCTGTTTCTCTGCCAAGTCTGGAAATAAAGAATTTAGAAACTTTTATTCAAGTTCAGCATACAGTAACTGAATTGAATAGTTAAATCTGAATCAGGACAAAACTAGTAATATTACTTGAAATCTCCAGTTTCAGAACAAAATATACGATAACCACACTGTCACTAACAATAATTAATCCAGATTAATCAAAATTAAAAGCAAAAAGTGATCTCAGGACTGCAGATAAAAAAAGAAAGAGTAACAAACATACATCTGAAGCTTGGGTATGTAACATTATATAGTTGTTAATATTATATCAAAACCAGATCAATATGCCACTGGAAATATTAGGAATGTTAATATTATTTTCCTCTTCAAAGAAAATGAGGAGAAAAAATGGAGATGGGGAAATTGGTTACATACATCCTATATATACCGTAAGTCTTATGCTTCCTATCAATTGGACTGGACAAAACAAGAAAGTTTTGATTTTCAGCTTCAGCACACAATAACTTATTACAGTATAACACCTTTAAACCATGAAAAAGCTTGTGTTTTCTAAAACAAGTTACCAGAGTTTCCAGACAAGATGAAATGGAAAACTTTAATTTATAGACTCAATTTCTTAAGATTCCAAAAAGGTTGCACATGCACAGACAAGATAATTTTTAATAATAAGCCTCTTAAAAGATACTGTGCTTACCTGTTCACTAGAATAAAATTCAGGCAATTTCTCTTTGACTGCAGCTTTTAAGGGAATTCTGCAAAGACCAGAAGACCTTTTTACAAGGTACAGGCTGCCTGGTTGTGGATGAATTATTTGATCTTGTTTCTTTGTAATTCTCATTTGTTGTAGATTTCTGGCATACTGAAGATATGTTGTCATTTTTGTTATGTCTGCCAAAGTATTAATAAAATCATGGCTACTTTAATTTAAATCAGAAAGTTCAAACTTATCTAAGATAGCAACACTGAATTCTAATCAGTGCAGATCACATATGGACTATGAACAATTATAAGAGACATATTTATTTATTTAAATAGATTTATATGCCGCCCAACTCCCTAGGGACTAATATTGCCCTTATTTCAGCATTAGTGTGCCAACAAAACCAGTGTTGTTAGTGAATAAGCTATTTCTGTAATTTTTACTTATCCAAGTTATTCTTGTAACAATGCATAGAATTTATATGTTTAAAAATTGATGGTAAAAATATCCTTAATAATTAATAGGGAAGATATCCTTGACTAGTATAACATTTCAAAGAGTACATAAAATTGTATATAACTGAATTCCCCCAGTCTAGAGATGGCATTATATAAAAATTAGGAGAAGAAATGCTAAGATTATCAAGTCATAACAAATCATAACATTTGTGAATATGCTATCTATAACTTTTCTGTATTTCCATAACTAGAAGTCTAATTGTTATTTTGTATATGGAAGATATCCAATTAGATTATACCATTCTTTCTAGATTTGCTTTTTAAATGGTATCTTTTATTATAATAAAGAGTTTTAGACAATAACTCTGACAATTATTAATAAGTAGGAAAATGAAATTGTTCAGGTTAAACACTGGTCTTTTTTAAAAAATTAAAAGTACTTGATATTAAAGGTATTGAGTGGGGATAAAACATATATCTAATTTTCAAACAATATGTTGAACTGTATATTGATCAGAAATTTTACAGAAGTTGTTATGATCATAATAAACATTACATACATGCCAAAACAAAAACAAGAATGAGGTATTCAATATACCTTGAACTACTTTACTACATCCTGAATCCAAAGCTGATATTCGTGGACAATTATCTTTTTCTGATTCAATGAAGGTTTTAATTTCTTTTGTGTTATATTCTTGCATTCTGTTGATACTTTTGCAACTGAATGAGGGATGGTCTTTGACATTGCTTATTTCACCTTCTGAAGTTCTTGATTTTATTTTAAAAGGAGGCACAAAGATCTTGGTAGGTTTTTTTCCTGAATAATGATTGTGTGTTTTGTTTTCCTCACTTAAGATCATTCCAAACTGAGCCAATGACCTAACTGAAGACTGCTCTGAAAAACCACCAGATTTAGATCCTTTCATAACTTGTTGTGGAATACTAAAATTTGGATTCAGTATTTCTTGTCGTTCATTTGCAAAACTGAAGAAATAAAAACATTTTAATAAGAAACTGAATGGAAGACTAACAAGAATTCTTTTTATGTTTCCTCTCTTTGACTAGGAAATTCACGCAGTTAAGCTGCCATGTATTGTACACATACTTAATTTACTGGTAATTTACTTATATTAATATTGAATAATAATTTAGTAGTTTCCAGAATGTTACAAAGATTATCTAATGCATTTTAAAAAAATAATACCTATTGCTGTGCATTGCCCAATTTCCTTAGTTGAAATGGGTGGCTACATAAATTTGATTAATAAATTAAATGAAAACCAAATATATTTGCTACCTTATTTATATTTTTATGTGACTTCATTATATCCTTTTGATGGTTTACAAATTACATATTATACAATTAGAATAAAATTCAATAAATCAAATAGAACTATGCCTCCTTGAATCACATTTTCTTAATACTATAGTATACTGTTTTTGCTACTATGAACTAGAAAATTCAATCTT
Source organism: Pseudoxyrhopus heterurus (assembly GCA_032468235.1). NCBI lineage: Eukaryota > Metazoa > Chordata > Lepidosauria > Squamata > Pseudoxyrhopus > Pseudoxyrhopus heterurus. Next base: position 243,086 of record JANHJO010003858.1, on the reverse strand, counting down.
GTCAGCTAAGATTTTTCCAAAACTCACAACTACTGCTTTAGACTTTTGGGCAAAGTTTTGGACAAAGTATACTGTAAATAACTTACGTTAAGGAAAAATTAAACCTAAAATAAAATGACAGTCTACTCTTACCTAAATGAGCCACAGATGGCTGGTTTTAAAGAGATCTTGTTGGATATTTTTTTTCTGTCATTTATTATACCTAAATAAAAATAAGTTCTATGAATCAAATGACATTTAAAAGAATATGCATTTAAAAGAATATGAATATGGATTTCTATGTTTATGATAAAACTATCAGTTTTAAAAAAAAATTATCTTATGAACATTTTTGGGAGAATTAGTTAAGTTTTGTATTAATTTGAATAACATTTGTCAAACAGTTGTATAACAATCACCACTTTGCCTGCTGCAAATAACTGGAAGGTACAGTATTTGGATGTAGAATTGCTTTCCATCAGCTTCCATTTATTGAGAGAAGCTTTTAGATAGGTGAGGATAGATGGAAAACAACTATGGGGTATTAGTCTACAAGCAGCAGTAAGATCCTTGAGGTCCCTAAGATATGTTACTCTAAGCCTGACATAATTGAAAAAAAAAACTGTCACTTTTAGACGAGTGAAAAAACAAGCAGAACTTGAAACATGCTTGCATTTTTTTTTATTATGTCCACCCTGGCACAATTTAAAAATTAATCTGAATTACTGCTCAGATATCTATATTAAAGATTGTATTTACTTCTATGGGAACATGGCTTTTTTCAGAGTTCTGGAATATAACTTGTTCTTAAATGCAAAGGATATATTTGATCATGCACAAAAAAGAAAGAAATTACCTCCTCTCTTATCTATACATGAAAAATGTTCATCTGCCAAAGCTCTGTGATGGTGTAATAATGTAATATGGAAATACTATTACTACCACAAAGATCACTCAATTTTGAATCAGTTGAAGTTTCTGTATGGATTTCAAAGGCTGTCTCACACAAAGTAAATTACAGTAATCAAGCTGATAAGCAACAAAATAATAAATGTCTATATCAGTATATTCTGTGCCAGAAAAGGTCACAAACTATACCAGCCAGAATAGACAAAGTCTTCTTGGCCATGTCTTATACCTGCTCTTCAAGCAGCAGCCCCTCAGATTGCATATTACAATCCCACCAACGTTGAAATTTCTAATGGAATAAGAAATAAGTGGTTCAAAAGAATTTATTTTTAAGTATTACTGATCAAATGTTCTGATAACTATATTGCATTTATTACTGCAGATTACAGAACACATTATCAAACAACAACTCCAAGTTTTTTGGTGGGGGAGTGGTGAGTTATGCGGGAAACTTTAACACCCTTTAGTTTTCCACTGTTAACCAGAGATAAGATCCTGCTTCTGAAGCTGGGTTTTGGGAAATCGTTGTGACTGCTGCAATTGTACTAACTGCTTTTTCCCCTAGCAGTTTCCCTAACCAGGCCTGTGGCCAAACTGATGATGTTTTCCCAGACTTATGTAACTGGGAGACTTCAACTTGTTATTGCTCAAATTATGAGGTGGTTTGGGATTTCACAGCCACCAGGACAACCGTAATCCTTGGCCTGATTCATTCCAGAGGTCACACATTTTTAAAAATCTTAGGGCATTTATTACGTTATCTGAAGGATATTAACATCTGTCACCTGCTATCGTAAGATTACACTCAAGTTGGTCTGCAGTTTTCTGGTACTGTTCCCTCTCCCATAGGGAGCTGGGTCCTCTGAATAGTCTGCCCATATACCTGATGGACTGTTAGTTTTCAGAGCATGTTTGGAGTTTAAGGTTAAGGTTAAGATGGAATTCAATTAAGGCATTAGTCATCACTTGGAATGAGTAGGTAACAACAACCCTGGATCAATCCCTTCACTTTTTACATTGTAGTATCTCATACGTCAATCTCCAAAACAAGAAAAATATGCAGGCACTATAAAACAACAAGCAAGAAAAGAAATGGAGTGCCAATGAAGACAAAATGTATGCATCTTTGAGATGGCTTACATAGACTGAAAAACAAAAATTACCATATGGAGAACTTCTTGAAGATTTGAAAGATGATCTACTGGATTTTTCGGATTGATCAAATTCAGGCAGCAGCTTTCTTTTAATAGGAGGTTGTCCTGAAAAAGGTATGTCACTGAACATTTCAAAAATGCATATTCAATAAATATAAATTTCTATGGGACAGCTGTTTAACTGATTTATTAAATCATGTTTTATGTAGATAGCAGTGCTTTCTTTTGAAAACATGAGGCTTATTGTATTCATATTTTGGATTGATATATTATGTATCTCTATACTAGACAGATAAATATTACTTTTCAAAGTATTTGTAAATAAAATATTTACAAATAAACCCAAGTTCTAATTAACTCAGCTCCCAATGACTACACAGATTCAACCTTCCATGTTTTTCCCCAGACATACAGCAGTGATTTGTTATTGTGTTTTTTAAAAAATGTTTTTCAGTTCCCAGCTTGGCCTACAATCTTAGCATTTGCTATCAGAAATTCCAGACTAGAAAGTCAAAACACTAGGAAGCAAGAGGTAAAAAAAATCCATACAATTGCTAAAAATGGCATAGATGTAGTCACCAGAAACTGAATCATGGAGAAATTTACATTACACATTCACAATTCTTCACATGAACATTTCTCATTATTCAAGACAAAAGTAGAATGACTAAACAAAAAGGGTTGAGTTATTTGTAGGGGACAGCTGGAGGAGAGAATGTTATAACTGCCCACTTTTACAGCATATTTTCCCTCTCAATGTGAGCCCTGCTAATAGGATAAAAGCTGTAGAATATTTATGAGAGCAGCTATTATTGTTATTATTCTACTCTTCCATCAATCTTCACTAAAACTCATGTGAACGCTACACTGCCAACCCTCTGGCAATATAAATTTGAGACTTTGTATTTTTTGATATAAGATTTTCCTTCACTGAAATCAATAATTGTGTAGAACATCAATCTGAATTATTGGCAGTATGTAGTCTTCAGTACCTTAAATGAATTTTAAGGTTGAAGAAAGCAAAAAAGTACTTACCAAACGTGTTTTCTTTTTCCAGGTGTCTTTTCCCACTTCTTGTACGTAACAGAGAATTATTAGCTGTCAAGATAGATTTTTGAATATTTCTTTGTACTTCTGAATCAGTGAAATGGTCATCTTCTATGAAAGCTTTTGCACTTTCTGAAGCTTCTACATCTGAGTAATTATCCGGAGTTTGGGAATAAGCAGGACAAAAACAATCCGGATTCCCTTCTGTTGCATATTTAGTATTGACTCTGCTTTGGCATGGTTGTGTTATCTTCAAAGGTTCAGTTACTTCTTTTGAAAATGAAAAGCTTCTTTTGAAATCTGCTGGTTGCTTGTATTTCTTAGTAGAACTGATGTACATAGGTATTTCAATATTTAGCAAAGATTTAGAAGTTCCTTTTTCATTCAGATTCTCTCTGGTTTTACATTTCTCCTCCAGTTTAGATGATGAATTAGCTTCATGCAACTGTTTAATTTTTGTAATGTGAGTTTTTATTGAAGAATTATGAGTTTGCTTTAAACTTTCATTAACAAAGAAATTACTTGCATTGACATCATCAAATTCTTTTAAAAGTCCCATAGCATTTTGGAGAGCCTTCTGAGAAATCTGTACCTGTTTCCCACATGCTGTATTAAAATCACATGGAATGGCTGCATGTTCTTCTATATTTGGGTTTTTTCCCCTTTGGGATATATGTAATCTATTTTCTCTGGGAAATACTTTTTTTCTGACAGAATTCACTGTGTTATAATCATAACTGCAATCTGGGTCAAAATTCTGATAACCAGATAAATCAGATTCAATTTCAGAAAAAAGTAGGCTTGCTTTCTTTAGTGATTCTTTAGATAACTGAACAGGCTTACCACTTGCTGTGCTAAAAAATCCAGAGTTGTCAGTAGAAAAGTCTGATTTGCAATTCTTTTTGTTGGAAGTTCGGGCATCAGAACAGATATGCATTTCAATAAAGTCATCTGAAGTTTTACAATTTAATTCAGGCACAGTTTCCATTGATTTGGGTACAACACGTGATGATGCTTGGGCGTTTTCACAGAATTTTTTCGTTATAGGAAACCGGGACAGGTCTGAAAATTCTGTTGGAATCTTCTCTACACTCAAATAGCTGGAACCAATACAGTCCCTGCTACCAAAAGCAACAGAAGAACTTCCAAAGGCATTATCTTTATTTGCTTCAGAATGAGATTCTGAGTTACTGAGGTTTTTATGAAGGAAGTGTTGGGCATTTTTTAATGCTTCCTGAGAAACATTAACAGTTTTGCCACTTGCTGTTCTAAAACTGAATGCAACTGGGCTAACTTTCAACTGTTTTGAAGGGGAGTCTTTTTCTCCATTAGTTGAGGATTTCTCTAAGGTGCTAATATCTAAAAAATGCAAGCTACACTTTGGTGTCATCCAATTTTCATTTTTACAGGTTTTTCCAGATATGTTGACATTAGTATCTTCATTAACATCTGACTCAGATGCATTCATGTTCTTCACTGAATGTATCTCATTACAGCTGGAATTGTCATCTGAAACAAAATTCTGGTGACCTGATAAATTAGGTTCAATTTCAGAAAAAAGTTGTCTTGCTTTATTCAGCGATTCTTTAGATAACGGAACAGGCTTACCACTTGCTGTGCTAAAAAACATACATTTATCAGTAGAAAAATCTGATATGCAGTTCCCTTTGGTGGAAACCCAGGTATTAAAACACTTGCCCATTTCAAAACTTTCATCTGTAGTTTCACAATTTGATTCAGAGTGAGTGTCTACCAACATGGGCATAGCACATGGTAAAGTTTGGGCAGTTCTACATAATTCTTTGGTTATAGGAAACTGGGATATATCCAAATATCCCACCGGCATCTTTTCTACATCCAAGTAACCAGAAGTAATGCAGTTTTTACTGTCAAAAGCATCCAAAGAACTTCCTAACATATTACATTTATTTGTTTCAGAGTGAGATTCCAAGTTATTGTAGTTTTTATGAAGAAATTGTTGGGCATTTTTTAATGCTTGTGGAGAAACTTTAACAATTTTACCACCTGCTGTTTTGAAACTGAATGCAGCTGGTCTAACTTTCAATTGTTTTGAAGTTGAGGTTCTCTCTTCATTAGTTGGATATTTCTGTAAGGTGCCAGTATCCAGTAAATGTAAATCACATTTTGATGTCGTCCAATCTTGATTTTTACATGCTTCTTTCAAAATACTGATTTTTTCCCCTCCATTAAAATATGATTCAGATGCATTTATATTCAAAGTCAGTCCTTTAAAGATCAGTCCACTCTTGAAACCCTGTTTTACCGTATTTGACAGTACACCCAAAGAATCTTCAAAATTATTTTTAGAATGTCCAATTTCTCTACATTTCTCAGCTCCTTCTCCAAATTTAAAATCCTTTTCAACTGAATCGTCAACACTAGGTTTTGTAAGATTACCAATATTGTTCATATTTCCAAAAAAGAGAGCTTCTTCTGAAAGAAGATGCCTTGCTTTAAGTAAAGATCTGTCAGTAAATGTAATTTGCTTATCACTAGCTGTATGAAAACCACTAGTTTGCTTTTCCCTGTTTTCAGAGACATCGTTATGGTTGCACGCAAAAAAGATTTCAGTCTGATTTAATTCTGTACTCTCTTTCATAAAAGGGATAACTTCTTTATGTCTAGCATTTGTCTTTTTGCAGAATGACATATTATTTATCTCTTCCTGTATATCAGACCCTGTCAACAAATTAAGTCTCTTACTTTTTTCTACAAATATGCTCCCATCAGTAACAGTGTGAATGCTCTGTAGAAAACACTGTTTTTCTGGATTATTTACTTTTTCCTCTTGTTCTGAAATAAAGCTTTCTTTTGCACCTGCATCATTCCAAGTATTATTTTTTTCAGTTTTAGCAACTTCAACTAAGCATGTTAGATCAGACAAAGTTTCTGGGCAATTATTGTTACAGCAAGTTTTCTCACAATTTATAAAATGATGCACAGGTAAAGCATTTTGATTTTTAGTGGATAACAATTCATTTTCTGATACATGTACAGAATATTTTTGAATAATTTTCAAGTTTACTTCTGTGGTGCTAGTAATCTGGACAACACCATCTTTATGGCAGTCCACATCTTTTAACTTATTTTCTGTATCTTCTTTTACAAAAGCAATTGTATCTTTTTTGGTACCTTGTATTATATATTTAGCATTTCCTTTTTTGGCTTTCTGAGGCCAATCGATATCTATTTCTTTCATAGGCATATGCCAACTACTGCATTTGTTTGAACCATCCGTTTTTATTTTATAGGAGTTCAATATTTCACCCATTCCATTCATATTTATGGCTAATTCTGTATCTCTTCTTGTAATCTCATCTTTGTTCTTAACTGAACTGTGATTTCCCAGATCAGACTGTAAGGGATCTGAAATAACTGGAACGAAGCATTTCTTTTCTTTTCTGTTTGATTTTAGCAATATAACCTGTTCGTTGCTTTGTTTGTCAGTATTACATTCCCCAATATCTAAACGCTTAAAAGAGGACTGATTATCACCTGGATCATCCACAAATCCCGTATCTTTCCCATTCTTAGAATTTAATTTTTTTTTATCAAAACAACTAATCTTGTTAGTATTATTGTACATCACAGTCTTGTGTTTTCTAAACTGGGTAAATTCAAATTGACTGTCAGTTTCTTCCAATATATTAGAAAGTTCAGTAATTTCAGCTACCTGGCTTGCTGTTAAATTGTGTTTTTCTTTAGGGTGCTGATTTTTAAGTACATTTTGAACAGACTTATTGCCATATTCAGGAAAACCAATTTTCATATTATCTGAGTGAATAGAGTTCACCACAGAATCAGAAACATGTAAATTTAGTTCATTTTGTCCAACTGAAAAATTCTCAGTATTTTCCTGTTTATTTTGACTTGAAATAGCACCTTTTTCTTCATTCTGAAAGTCTTCAAGAAGTTGATCTTCTATATCCTTGAACAGTAATTTGCCTTCTCTGATTTTATCAGCAGATAGCACTATCTGTTTATCAGATGCAGTCTTAAAACCTTTGAATTTCTGGATTTTCCTTTGACAAAGACATCCTAACTCTCTCTGCTTACCACCATGTGCACCTTCTTTTAAACTTAGTAATGGAGACAGTTTTGTATCCATTTCTTTCTCCAATACCAGTGTTTTAGATTTTGATGCTTTCGTTGAATGAATACCACTGTCCAAAAATTGTGCAGTTAATTCCAAGGTTACTTGTTTATTTTCTGTTTCTGATACTTGCATCGGTACTGTACATTCTTTAATAAATGCTTCTTGTGATGAACTATAATTTGTGAAATCAGTCTTTCTATCCACACAAGTATTGTTGTGACAGACTTCATGGAATCCTTTTTCAGTTACCTGTGTTTGATAATCAGCAGCAATATCTCTGGAAAACATTACAGCTTCTTTCGTCATATTATTTTTTAGAAGTAGTCCTGAACTATCAGTAGTGTTATGTTCAATATTTGACTTTTTACTACCTGTAGTTTCATATAACATGTTAGTAGATGTATAGCATTTTTCAGAATCTATTTGCTTTCTTTCTTTTGTGGAATGATTATCAGCAGTTTCAATTTGTCCTGTAAGAAGTTGAATTACAACAGGGATGTGAGTTAAAATGATATCAATATAAACATATCCTAAACTTCTGTAGTATAATATTGTACTAAAGCATTTTTTTCAGGATGTCAACTGAGAAGCCACAACTTTTGCTTTATATCTGAATTGTAGATTTTTATTCTATATCTGAAAAACCATTAGATATTAAAGCATTTGTATGCTTTTATATTTACAAAGTTAAACAGAACAGGTTTGTCTATACCAAAGAAACAGCTTTCTCTGAGATATTTAAATCTTTTTCAGGCATACCTTATATGAACAAAATGAATATTTTTTATTATGATTTTCCTGTAAAACCACCCCAATAGAACATAGCAATAGATTTGATTTTTTAAAAATAAAATGTATACTTTTTCAACACACAATAAATAATTGGGATTCAGTAACATATTCTTAGCAAAATCAAGTCCTTTTTTCTATAAATATTTGAAATTACAATCTACTTTTGAAATGGTATATTCAGTCCACCTTCCTTTTCATTACCTCTTAGAGAAACCTTTCTCCATCCAGAGATGGGGGAAAGGAGGGGAATTCCTTTATTTTTAAGATACTTTATTTTTACTTATACTGACCAGCAGGAGGCAGTATATGACCAGTTTCATTCTATCTGAAATTTGTCAATTGTCAATTACTAAGACCCCATACAAAGCTCCGTGGACTGTGTATACCTGATAAGTCTCAAATAGAACAAAACAGGCCTCCTTATAATCACTATCTGAAATTCCAATATTTTTCTTTGTTTTTATAATTAATCACACTTTCTTATTTTATCTATCTGAAAATGACTTCAGCAACATTTAATTAACATATATACATTATATTTTAGTAGAGTTTTCAATGCAGTAAACAGAAGTCACAACAATGAACTGAAACATATATAGAATTTTAAGACTTAAGTTGTAGAAGTTAATACACAAAGGAATATAAATATTGTACCTTCGTTCTTGTTTTGGATTTCAGAAAGTTCAGAGATACCGGTTTCTAAATTTGTACATTCTGTCACAAAACAAGTAAGAGATCCATCTCTCTGGGTGGTTCCTTCTTCCTGCTGAACTAGAGAATTGTTTAGAGCATAAATGAATTTTTTGGGCCGCCTTTTCAAACTGGAAAGCGAGCTAATATTTTTCAAGCTTGATTTTGCGTGTTGTCTGCCATCACTAGAAGCTTGATTTGAAATATTACCTAGATGGCCTGAAGAACTTTTATCCTTCCTGGAGAAATCAGAGTGAACACTTTGGATTTCTGAGGATTCTGTTAAATTTCTGCTCTTTAAGAAATAATTATTCTCTGAAAAATTAGTCAATAAAGGTGAGTTTTCGGGAACGGATAACTTTTCTGGAGAACTCATCTTACTACCTTGTATTAGACATGGTGTGTTTAACATATATGATTTTAATATTTTAGGACTACTGCATTCTTTTTCAATAGATGATGGACTACCTGGAGAAGTTTTCTTGACCTGTAAGGTAGTAGATGAACTAATGCTCTTCATGAAACGTTTTTCAAGCTGCGTTATTTCAAGACCAGACAAGTCCAACTGAGACCATGGACAAAGCAAAGATGATGGCATATTCTCCTTTCCATTCATTGCATTCTGTATTATTGGGACATTTGTATTCAGGTTACAGTTAGAAGATTTTAACTTTCTTTCACATTTTCTTTCATTAGAAGCCTTAATCATTTCATGTTCTCCTTCAAGTTCATCATGATTTTTTTCATTAAAAAGAGGTTTTTTATTCTCCTCAAAGGAGTTAATTTTTTTAAGAAAAACTCTGCTGCTGGCAATGTTCAGAGAAAAATCATTTGTTTCACCATGATTATCTTCATCCTTTGGTACATTTGATGGCTTTTGGTATCCATGTAGCTCAACAGGAAATGGATTCTTATCAAAAGATTCATTTAAAAAACTTTCAAGATCTGCAAATAATTGCAAAACAACAGCATCAGAAGTAAAATTCCACTAAAAAAATTTGGTAACAAAAAAATTATATGCGAATTCAATTATAAAATCTAGGTAAAGGCTTAGGAAATATTAATATAGTCATTTGTACATGAAAATCCAATGTCCATTTGAAACTAACTATCTGTAATGGTATGTGGAAGTAATCTTGGGAAGCAGGGCAACAAGACACAGCCAAGGGAACAGGAAAATAAATTATTCTGCAGCAGGAATGTGGGTGGTGCAAGAGGTTCAGAAGTACTTTCAGATTTGCAAGAGTCTGTTAATGTAACTTTGTAACAAAGCAGAATTAGTTCAACTCTGGTCATGTTGTCTGTCTGGTCTACCTAGTAAGGCCAACACTGTCCAAAATATTATCAATTATGGTTCATTTAATTACTAGACAAAATAAATAAATACTATATCCTAAACAAATATTCTAATATTTGCAATAGTGGCAAATATTTGTTTAACAAATAAAAATCTTAAAGGAAAAGAGGCAAACTAAGAGTTATAAACTGTTAATAAAGGACAAATGCTCACTGTGGATTTTGCTGTCCATTTCTGCACGTGCAATTTCAATTCCTGATGAAGATTGCCTATTAATATTATTGCTCTTGAGACTTTTCCCATGTTTGGAAAAAAGACCATACATGGCCTAAAAACCAAAGCAATGAAAATTAATTTATAAACTTACATATCAATTGAAAATTCTAAAAATAAAAATGCACATTCTTTACTTACAGTATCAATTATTTCATTATGGATCTTTGTTCCAGAAACTGAATCATTTCTTCTGTCTACAATTCAAACAATATATATTATTTGTAGTTATTTGATGACTCATTGATGGAAATGTATGTTTTATGTCAAACTTGTATTTAGTGAAGCTTTGTGAGAGTTTTATTTCAAAATACAGAACGTATTTAATGAAATAAACTGAACAATGAAATATAATAATAAAACTATTTGTACTTATATTAAGCTTGAACAATGCAACTATTTGCAATGATTGCAATGAATTAATTATATGGGTCCAACATATTTATCTCTTTTAGTTATCTTTCTTTAGATATTCCTTGACTTCTGATCGGTCATCTAGTGACTGTTTGAAGTTATGACAAACCCCCACACAATCCATAGCCAAATAATTGCATTTTGGGTGCTTGGCAACTGACTCACCACAGATTATTTGTAGCATCCCACAATCACATGACTACAATTTTTTGTTTTTGCCAGTTTTACAATATTTAATTCCTGTTTCTGGCAAAAGCCACTCATCTGTAAAAAGTACTGAAAAATGTGGTCACATGGTACCTCAACCTATGACCACAGTGACTTATGACTGCAATTCTGGGGTCAATTATAGTGTCAGCATTCAAGAAATGCCGTAAGGATGGCCTCAGTCAGGTTTGCTTCAGGGTTGATATATAGTCATAAGTCAAGGACTACTTGTAGTAGACCTGTAATTATTCAACTTAACTAAACTTTAAGAATACATTTGATTTTATACTCAGCCTTTCATTCAGGAACTCAACTCACTGTAGTTCCTCCTATTTATTTCCACAACAGCTTTGTGAAGTAGGCTGAACTGAGAAATAGCAGCTAGCTCCAAGTTATCCAATAAGCAGTGGCTGATGATGTAGTCAAATTGCGTTTTCCCACTTATTGTCCATCACAGTAACCAGTATGCCACACTGATTCTATTTCTACCTCTTTAACCATATTGAAAATGAAACAAATATATGGCTAATAATTATCAGCTGATTTCAAAAGAACAGTAATTTTAATAACAATCTATGTATTATATTAATTACAATTGCAAAATGTCTTTCTCTTGTAGTTACTCTGTATTTACTATTCTTTATCCTCACATTTCAGTCATTACCGTGTTACCTTCATTACCTATTATGACAGTTGGAGAAAGTGTAGGAGGTGTTGCTAATGAACTTGTCCAAGACATATCAGGATCTGCTTCTGCTCCCAAGCTCTCAGAAATGTTTTTCTGTGTCTGAACCTAAAATATAATGAACAATGTTTAAACACAAACACAGGCTCACACACAAACACATATGGTATTCTCATAATTAAAATAATTTAGAATAAAATTACCTCAAAAATCTTGGGCGTTTGTAATAAATTTTCACCTAGTACTGAAAATATGAAAGAAGGTATTCTTAGAATGAGCATATATTTATAAACTAATACAACTTTCAGTGCAATAGACAAAGACATTAATATTTACCATATTTATTATTTTGTTTTTCTTGTACAACCGGACTGAAATATAAAGAAAAAATAATTATTTAAATCATCCTTAAACACAATTTTAATTTCTATAACTACATAAAATATAATGAACAATGTTCAGACATCCAGCTGATCTAAACAAGATGTATCTTTTTAAAGTCAATATGGATAATCTCAGAGCTCCTGATTCTATAGCACTAATGAAGTACAGTCCTTTGATTAGTCATTTTAATTTCTCCAAAAGATAATAACTATTATATAATGATATTTTATATCATAGTTTGAAGATAATTATTTTCTTATCTATCTGCAGATATATATTTACCTATCAGAATTTATCTTTAGGAAAAATTACATATCATAAGTACCACAGGGGTATGTTATGCATACTTATTTACTTATTTGTTTGTTTGTCAAACATGTATAAGATAGCAGGTATAAGTATAAACTTAAACATGAACAAAGGAAGTAAATACAGGTAAATGGAGACAGTAAGACAGGGACAGTAGGCACACTGGTGCGCTTATGCACGCCCCCTTTACGGACTTCTTAGGAATGGGGTGAGGTCCACAGTAGACAGTTTGAGGTTGAAGCTGTGAGGGTTTGAGGCTGTATCAACGGAGTTGGGTAGAGCATTACAGGCATTGACAACTCTGTTGCTGAAGTATTTTCTGCAATCGAGTTTGAAGCGGTTTACCTAGAGTTTGTATTGACTGTTTGCCCATGTATTATTGTGGTTGAAGCTGAAGAAGTCGTTGACAGGTAAGATACTGTAGCACACAATTTTGTGTACTATGCTAAAGCAGACAGCAGGCGGCCCAGTTCCAGATTGTCCAGGCCCAGAATTTCAAGCCTGGTAGCATAAGGGATTCTATTGTGGGAAGAGGAGTGAAGTACTCTTCTTGTGAAATACCTCTGAACCCGCTCAATTGTGTTAATGTCCGATATACAGTGTGGATTCCAGGCGGATGAGCTGTATTCGAGAATTGGTCTGGCAAAGGTTTTGTATGCCCTAGTTAGTAATACAATATTACCGAAGAAGCTTTGCAAAATTAGGTTAACAACTCTTAATGCCTTTTTAGCAATGCTGTTACAGTGAGTTCTGGCGCTTAGATCGTTGAGACGAGTACTCCTAGGTCCTTGACAAAGTGAGGGTCTACAAGATCATTTCCGCCCAACTTGTATTTGGTGTTTGATTATTTTTGCCAATGTGCAGGACAGAGCATTTATTAGATGAGATTTGGAGTTGCCAAATGCACAACCATTCTGGCACATAGTCAAGGTCGCTTTGTAGGACAGCAGCATTGTCAGTGATGTTAAATAATTTTATGATGTTAAATAATTTCTTAGTTTGTGGGATGTGGGCAATAGTATATTGGCTTGCAAAGAAGCCTCTGGAGCACCTGCACTAGAACAACAGGGAGGTAATATTAGGTTTTGATTGCGCTTATTTTGATCAGAACTTGTTCTCATTAATACTGTTCTTGATAATGATGAATCTGACATGGCCGTTATTAAAATTAGTTACCTAGTTTAATTATTTTCCATTCTACCAAACTGGTAGGTGAAAGCCTCAATTGTTCAAATCTATGGTCTAGAATACATGGGTCTATCTGCTGACAGACATAATATATGAAGAAAAATGTATGTAGAAGGAGTTCATAGGTTGAAATAGGGTGACCTGAATGAAGGCGAGCTGATCTTGTAGAGTTAAGATAAATACATGTTGGGGAAATAAATACATGTTGTAAATTTAACTATAAATGAAAAAGCTAAAATGTATGTCACAAGGTATGAATCCATATCATCTAGACTGTTGGTGTGTATGAAAGTAGAAATTCAGTGATAGCTATTACTGTTCAATACACTGTGATTAAAAAATGAGCAAGGATGAGTTTGGGAACAATTGTGGAACATGAAATAGAGATAGAATAGGGCAGATAGGAACATGGAAGATTAAAAAAAATCTTGGACCATTCAGAGATCCAAGAATTAATGAAAATAATAATTTTTGAATACTTGCTTGAAAAATGATATGTTTCAAATTTATGGTTTAGAGATGTGTATCTGTGTATGTGTGTGCGCGTGCGCATACACACACACACACACTTAATTGAAAAGCTTAATTGTTTTTATATGATGAAAGATCAATACAGTTAATAAAGGGTACAAGAATGATAAGGGGTTCTGAATATGGAATATACCACAACTTGAAACTGTCAAGAAAGATCTTATGCAGCCTTAGAAGGAAAGGAAATTTTTTTAAAAATAGAGAAGACTGAATGACTGCAGGAAAAAAAAAGTATGACACTATGAATATTTGTACTAGTGATGGAAGATAAATTAATCTTCCAACAGAATGAATGGAAAGTAGACATAACAAAAGAGCATGTGGAAGTTGCTTGGAACAGAGTGAAAAAAATTATGGTACAAGTGCTACAGAAATTTATGGAGTAATGCTAAGGGAGAATATGAAAAAATATGCTTGGTAGAATGATGAAGTGAAAATGGCAAAATAGGTGCATATAGGAAGATGATTGCTTAAAAAATTAGGAAGTATGTTGTATCAAGAGAATTAGGTAGTCAGGAAAATATACCGGTATATTTAAAGAAGATGAGATAAAATTAAAATAAGCAGAAAAAATCCAGAATGATTTTGTTGGAAATTTTTAATAAGTGAAAAACACTAAACAAAATCCTCCAGCAGAATGAAAACTATTAAAAATAAAAGTATTGAAATTATTTTGGGTGAAACTAAATAGTGGAATATAAGAATATGTTTCTGCCTTTTTGTTGGGTGAAGAGGAAAAAGCAGAAAATTGTGTTGGAGTTGGTAAGATTATTAGAAATGGAGAACAAAAGTACTGTATGAAAGTGTCAGAGAGAGCAAGGATGTTTTGCAACAGCAAAAAGGTACAGAGAGTTGTACTGAAAGAAACAGATGTTAACTAGATTGTTTTTTACACATTATGCCCTAATTTGCTTGGATATTTCTTATGCTTCCATAAAATGTATCCACATCAATGTCACTACACTTATTTCAATATACCAAATAATTAAACAACTAAAGTCTGAGGCACTTGTTGCCATGTTAATCTGGTGTAGCAGTGAGCCAATTTGCTAGTTTGATTGGTTAAAGACATCAGGCTAGAAAACAAGAGACTGTGAATTCTAGTCTTTCCTCAGATGCAAAGCCAGCTGAATGAATTTAGCCAGTCACTGTTTGTCAACCCTAAAAGGCAATAAATGATTCCAAGAAATCATCATCAATATGCCCAAGCATTGTGAGGTTACCTTGATTCATAAGGCAAATTTAGCTGTTACAATGGAATTCTTTTTTGTGTTGCTATAGACAAGATCTATATCTGCATCAGCATCCATAGATAAATAAATGAGATGTACCTTGTAATAACACAGGAACTAGAAAGATTCATTCCTTCATTCCTCGGTCTAGGCATTTCACTGAAAGTTTTACCTGAATCAAAGAAATGTAAGCAAAAAAACCTCTTTCACTACTAGATAGTTCAATTTTTTTTCTACATTTGTCTAATTAAATCTTGAAGGCTGCGGGAAGTAGGTTTGTTACTTAATCATTTTTAACCATTTATACCATTTCTAGCTCCACAATTCCATTGCCCCTCTGCTTATGGTCACTTTCCCCCTTTTAATAGTTAAATCAGTTTAGTGTGGGTAAAGGATCTAGTAATCCAGAACAAGACATTAAATCTATGAAACATAACTTACAGAGATTGTGCAGATCTATCTTTTAAATAAAGTGAGTGAATATAAAAGATAAAGATTTTCCTGTCCAATCGTGTCTGATCTAGGGCACGATGCTCATCTGTTTCTTGGCCAAGGGAGCCAGCTTAGTCCCAAGACATTTTCTGTGGTTATGTGGCCAGCATGGCTGTATGCCATGGGTGCATGGAACACTGTTACCTTCTCACTGAAGTGGTACCTATTAATCTACTCGTATTTGCATGCTTTTGAACTGTTAGATGGGCAGGAGCTGGAGCAGGAGCGGGAACTCACCCTGTTGTGTGGCGCTTGGGTTAACCCGGGCTATCAGCTTTCCAGCTGACAAGCTCAGCATCTTTAACTGAGCCATTGCGCCCCAAGTGAATAGTAATGATTAATAAAACATATGAAGCACCAAGAATATTCTAAAGATACAGATGCTAAATATTATTTTAACAAAACATTACAATATGTTGAAAATGCTTCAGAAATTAAATTTGAGTACTAATTAGGGATATGGAACAGTTAGTGACTAAGAAATGGTATAACTGGTTGGAGAGAAGAAAGAAAAACAGATAGAATAGTGGATTTATAATGTAGTAATATTTTATATATAGAGGAAATGATAGTTTGAAATGTATAAGAGATATAGTATAATATCACCAAATTGATGATTCGTCTACTTGATTTTGCTCATCTTGTATATATTTGTTTTGTTCATTTTTGTGTTTGTGTGTGTTTTTAAAGAAGAAAAATAATAAAGATGTATTTTATAAAAAAAGAAATGAAATGAATTTCAGAGAATTCTATTTTCTCCTGACTATGCCATTCCAAGCACAATTGCAATTTGCAGAACTCCTTTGAACCAATGTTCCAGATGTATTCTAGAGGATCTGGATGATCCCTGTCACTATTGTGTTTCATAGCCAGACTACCCCTGAAATACCTCAACGCTTCCTAATTCAAAGGATTTTTGAAATGATCAACCACTGTAGAAAGAGAAAGGTTCTGAAGGAAACAAAACCCTGTTCCTAGATCAATGAATTTTGCCTTCAAGATGCAAACAAAAGTTGAAATATAGATTACCAAGTACCTACTAGACAATATATATCCAAGATAAAAACTGTTCTATACACTATAAACCCATAAGTGGTTGAAATTGTCTTCTATTCTATTGTTTCATGTTTTTATGAAAATGGGGCAAAAGCTGTTATTTTATATCACAATCATCAACCCAACATTCCTATTTTATACAGGCCACAATGTTTGAGCTGACACCTAATATCCCCATAATCTCACTATTCTAGTTGTGGACCTTTATGTAGCCAAAAAAGTACAATTTCCACAGAAGAGGTATCTGCATTGTAACATTTCATTTTCATACTACACCCATTTTGTAAATGCTTTATATACAAAAATGTTTACAACTTTGGTTACATATTATTTCTTACCTTACCTGTTTCTTCACTGGACTGAGCTGATTTTTCTATAGGAGAAGTAAATGTTTTTACATTTTTATTACGGTCTTTAAAAATCATGGGAGTTGATACCGATGAGTTATTTATAGACCACGTCCCTTTTGGGGTTTTGAAAGTATTTTGATCCGTAGTTTTGTGTAAGGGGTCTTCTGTTTTTTTCACATCATAAGGTGGAGCTTCTGAACTGAGTTCTTCAAACCAATTGAGACTTATTGGTCCTAGGTCTAAGAAAAGCAGTCAATACATTATTTAATGTATGTTTCAAGTTATGATTTAATGATTATTATTACAGATTAATAATTGGTTCCACTAAATTACTATATATTACTTTCATCAGAAAATAATCACTTTAGAAGATTATTTTGCAGGATCTAATCTGGGTCAGACACCAGGACCAAAGGTTTTGTCTTCTGAGCTTTCGGACTCATGCTGGAGCCTATCCTCAGAGAGAAATACCCTGAGGATGGGCTCCAGCATGAGTCCGAAACCTTGGAAGACAAAAGCTCTGGTCCTGGTAACTGACCCAGATTGGGTCCTGCAACATCATCCCGGGACAGGTATATTCGTCTTCATTCATAAGATTTTTTACATAATTCTTGATGTAGGTTGGCTTTCTAAAAATATTGTGTAATACTAGATTTTTAAATAAATATGAACTACTATTAAATATTACTACTACTACTATAAAATGTTTTTTCTAATAGGCAGGACGTCCTATGGAAAATATCTCCTCCCACTTACTTTAAAGGCAGAGTTCAAAGCTACTCTGAAATTCTTTCTTCGGGCCTTTTCCCATATTAGCCACTCAGAGTCGCCTTGAATCATGAGATGGGTGGCAAATAAATTTAATAATAATATATGATTCTACCTTGTTTGGAGAACATGCATGCCTATTAGGCATGTGACCAAGATTTGCTTACAAGCTGAATACTCTTTATCAGGTCACTCTTTTGTAAACAACTAACTGCAAGCTCCTCTGTTATCAGCAGAAAGATTCACCTCCATGCCAAATCACTGGAAGGTTTTTAGAAAGAGAAACAAAGTCTCGAGGCTAAGGTATATGTTAGCTCCAATTGGGAAACAGCTCAATTGCTGAGGCTGTTGTAATCCTATCCTTTCCTTCTGAATAAATCTTGCTAATGGTTTCTAATAATATATTAATATAATTATGGTTCATCACACATTAATTATATTATTTATAACAGACAATAACAGAAAAAGGTGAAAAAACAAAGAACCTGGCAGTAGCTACAATTAAGCGTGCACATTTTCATCTTAATTGTATAACAATCTGCCTAAGTTTTCTTTAAATTCTTTTTCTGACTTGTCAGCCTGAAATTGGGAAAGCATCTATTCCCTTCAGTCCAAGGAATATCAAAATACTTTCAATCTTGTCTTCAGAGCAAGTAGGAAGGAATATCCACTGTAAGATACATTGTATCACCTATAGAAAATGAACTTGCAATGTACTATTTACAAAGGTAAGTCTCATATTTCAAGGAAAAAGTTTCATATAGGCCTGTGATAGTGAACCTATGGCACACAGAGCCATCTCTCCAGCCATGCCAACCATTGCCCATTGCTCTTCTGGGTTCAGGCAAGTGCATGCATGCCGGCCAGCTGATTTTCGCATGCGCGGGAGTGCCAGAAATCGGAAGAGCAGCTCCCCGGTGTGCATTGAGCTTC
>JANHJO010003858.1:158545-179897 GCA_032468235.1 Pseudoxyrhopus heterurus | reverse complement strand
AGGACTCCCTGGAGAAGAGCCTAATGCTGGGAGCGATTGAGGGCAAAAGAAGAAGGGGATGACAGAGAATGAGGTGGATGGATGGAGTCACTGAGGCAGACGGTGCGAGCTTAAATGGACTCCGGGAGATGGTAGAGAAGGCCTGGAAGAACATTGTCCATGGGGTCACGATGGGTCAGACACGACTTCACAAATAACAACAACAACATGTGGCAGTAAATTAATTTCATATGTATAACATGCAGTTTATCTCTGATCGCATGATCTTATTAATTAAACTTTGGCTAAATTGCCTATTCTGCTTAAATCATTAGTTTGTAATATTAGTTTATAATATGAAGACTGGTGGCGCAGTGGTTGAAGTGCAATATTGCAGGCAAATTCAGCTCACAGCCCTCAGCCTAGAATTTGATTCTGACAGGACTCAAAGTTAACTCAGCTTTCCATCTTTCCAAGGTTGGTAAAATGAGGACACAGATATAATGCTTACATTGTAAACCTCCCAGAGAAAGCTATAAAGAGCTGTAGGACAATATATAAGCCTAAATGCTATTGCTAATTTAATTATGCTAAGTACAGTACCTCGGAAATATCGAACTGGAACTCTAAAGTTTTTCCAGGAAGTTCCTTGGATGCATTATTCCAGATACAATGTATTTCCATTTTTGAAATATCACTATGCTGATAAGAAGGTAGAACAAGACTTGCTGAGCGTGCAACCACCAATTTAAGTATATTCAGGGCTTCTCGCCAGTGAATGCTCTGTAAACAAATATTTGCACAAATATTCACATACAATCATACACATTGAACAAAAATATATTTTTTAACATTAAATACTTCACAGACTGATTATACTGAATATAGAAAATCTGACTACTCCATAATAATAATAATATTTTGAAATATTCCATGTTAAAAAACCATATATTAAATACAACAAGAAGGAAATGTTAGTAATATTACAAAATATTATCAAGGCTTCTTATTAGGCTTCTACTTGACACAGAATTTGACATCTTGCATTTTTATGTTTTCTAAACACAGTACTTTAAGAAAAATCAAGACAATATTGGATATTTTGAGAAGATTCCCAGATTTTTTTCCTAGAACGATAAAAATAATAAATGTTCTATTAAATCTATTGATTAGAGTTTATTATTTTTGTACAATAAGAAGTTTAAAATAGCAAGCTGAGGAGTATAGTGATGTCTTTGCCCATTTTATTTTCTGTTTTTCTTTATTTTATCATTTTTTTCCAATGTCAGACACATTTACCATGCCAATTTAACACACAAGTATTTACTGGAAACTTTGGTTTTAACAATTCTTGAATAAAGTAATTATAATAAAAAAACAACATACAAAAGATCATTTCATCATGTATAGTTACAGTATTTTACTAAGCCATCAGGTAGACATTAACATCATATTTGCCCATAATTAACATCTGTCATCTACTGTACAATTTATTGCCATAGTTGCCCATTATTTTGTTCTTAACCTCCTTGCAGCTTGTATAAATCACACAACTTGCTACATTGCAAAGTTATCAGAATCTGCTAGCAGGAAACAAATTTCGCTTTGCGAAGTTCAATTACCCTTTTGTAGAAGAGGAATGAATTGGTGCAGAATTTTATACTGAGTCCCACAATGTACCTGCAGATTAATTACACTCTGATTACTTCTGACATACATTGCAATACCAAAAAAGACATGGGCAAAGTGCTAATCCCCCATTTATTTAACAATGTTAAATGAAGGAAGAATAGTGGTAGGTCTTTGAGAGTGAGAGACATGGAAAGAAATGAGTGAATTAATATTGGTTTCTACACAAGTACTATGAGCAAAATACCATACTTACTTGTACGTATTTTTCTATGGTCTTTAGTACTTCCATGTTAAACTGTTTAACAGGTAAGTTTGATAAGTCCATATAACTAAGAAGACTATAGATTATTTGTAAAAGTGATTGCTGCATGTTAGGAAGCCCCTTTTCCAATAGCTGTGAAAAAAATAGACAAACTCATTAATCCTTAAATAAACCATAATAATAATTACTGTAGACAGCTAAAGATTAGAATTTTATATTGTAACAGAAAACAGATTAGTGTAGCAAAAATATGTGGACATCTGATATATTGAATTAGGAAACATAGATGTTAGGACTGCACAATTTTTCCAATTAATTTCAAAAGGTTCTTCAGAGCATATATGAATGAATGAATGAATGCAGCATCTGCCTACAAGTCTTTAAAGGAGCTCTGTCTTTTCCCAGATCACATAGTGGCTCTAAAGCTGCCTTTATATTGGACCCCACTTTGACACTCTTTCACAAGGCCCTGAAGACCTGGATTTGCCAATGGGCCTGAGGAACCCAAAATGATGGCACTGAACCTAAGTGGCTTGTTTCACTGATTGTTGTGAACTGGGGGTGGGGCTGTTTTGTTTTTAATTGTTTGTATACTGTATTTTTATCTTTGTAAGCTGCCCAGCATCACTGAGAGTGAATGGGGAGCCATACAAATTTTATTAAATAAATAAATTTAAAACTGCTCCTGCTCCAAGGACCCTGGAGCACTGCACAGCCTTATTGGCTATAATCATCACCACCTTCTTTATATCATAAATAATTTTTGTAATGTGTATTTAGACTCAGTGTTGTTCTAAATCTTTCAGGAAATCTGTTGTTAGAACTATGAGAAGAATGGATGAACTAATTAAAACATACCTCAGCAAGATAAGTAATCATATTCAGAGTAATGTCAGCAAATGCTTCATGAAGGTAACGGCAAACAACATTCACCCAAGTTGCACAATCTCTTGTATAGCTGTGTGTTTTATAGAGAGTCATGACATGCGCAAGATTTGACAACTTTGGGTTCTTTTCTTCTAGACAGACCTAACAAGTGAACAACAACATACATTAAAAAGAAAAAGAAAAAAAGATAGCCCTGGATTTAATAATATCCACATAATATTAAATGTAGAGTACCTGAGCAATCCTCTCTGCTATCTCCTTGCAGAGCTGATTTGGGCCATCAAAGTGCTGAATTAAATGAGGCAGAAGGCATAAAACATTCAGTGGAAATCCTGGCATTAAAAAATAGAAATAAACATAAATGTGAAGCTGTATTATATGATAATAAATGAAACTGACTGAAAACATACATTATAACCAAAAATACAATCCATGTCTCTTTTCTTAATTCTGATTATGTGAAAATAATAATTGGGTACTTTCAGTCGTTTGTTGTTTCAGTAATATGCAAACTGTATTGCTATTAATTATTGCATATAATAATGTAAATGTATATTAATTATACACATAAGATTTCATATGGAATAGAAGGTGTAGTTTGTAGATTTCTGCCTGGGGCAAACAATGATAAAATAGTAGATTATACTTTCATTCTACTAAAGTTAACTGGGCATCTTCTTACATAGAGGTAAGAAGGAATGGACAGGGAACAATGGACAATGGAACTTGCACAGAAAGCTAAAGGTAACAAAAGAAAGGTGGTTTTCCTATTCCTCTTTAAATTTTAAATTAGTACCCATTTCAGTAATAGAAGGAAGTAGAGACTGAAGTAGAGGAAGAATGGGGAAACTTGGAATATGACACAATATGCATTATTTTCATTATAATTTACCAGGAAGCAGAGACAGTAACCCTATGACCTCTTAATACCAGTATCTAATTGCTTAGCCTGTTTCCAAGATTTTTATAATTAGCTATTTATATAAATGCATATTACCAAATCAAGTTTAGCTTTCAGTATTTTATGTTTGATCGAAAATAAACAAAACATGGATTAGATGTACCTATAGCCTGAGAGGAATCAACCATGGATACACGCGATACTGGAGTCAGCAAACTGAAGAGCTGAAGTGTGAGATCAGTAGTTGTTAGAGAAGTAAAACCTTTAAGCAGAAGTTGCTGGAGCCCTGAGAAATCTGTCCATTTTAGTTGTCCTTGTAGCTTTTCTAATTTTTCCCTGTTTTCTACTTTATCCAGTGGCAGATGGATGAGTAGCTTACTGAGCAGTCTTAGTGCCATTAGATACTCAAATTCAAAATCAGATTCCATCAAAGCCACTGCTCCCCAGAAAATGGTAGCCAGCAGGTTAGTTGGATTGTTAATATTGGTAGGGTCTGAAAGGCTGTCCTTCAAAGAAGAGGAGCTCCTAGTTTTGGAGGAAAGGCCTTGCTGTGTACAAGCCTGAATTCTATCCAGAGTGGCACTGCGAGGGGGATCAGAAGTTCTATCCACAACCCCAAATTTTTTAGGCACTGAAAAACTCCTCTGATGTCTGCTACGCTCAGCAGTGCCTGTACTGCCACTGGCAGCTCCTGAATTCACATTAAGTTGTCCTGTGCTCTTCCGATTGGCTGTCAGTTTTGCACTTGATGTCAAGTCTGGTGAGGATGAACTAAGAGAAAACAATCATATGAATAAATTATCAATTTAATTGCAGCTGTAACACTAAGCAGAAATATCTTCAAGGAGAGGTTGAAAAAACAAAGCTATTCCTTCCATAGATTTTCTGCTCATTGAACTCAAGTGATCATGTCATGAAGGGACAAAAACAAAAAGTGCACTATGTAAGCCATCTTCTTTCTCCTATGTTTTAAGAAGAACACTTTTTTTAGTAAGCAGAGAGTAAAATTATAATGGAACTATTGTATGAAAGATTTAAATGCATACAATACAGCACTGAGTCAAAGAAAAGAAAGGAAAGGAATTTCGGTGGACTTTACTGTGCTAGTTGTTGCTGACTATAGGTGGGGCCCATCCCTGTTTCAAGGCTGTTGAGCCAGCGCTGTCTGAAGACAGTTCTGTGGTCATGTGGCCAGCATGAATTCATGGAGCACTGTTTCCTCCCCGCTGAAATGGTACCTATTTAACTACTCCCATTTGCATGGTTTCGAATTGCTAGGTGAGCAGTAGCTAGGCGAAAACGGACGCTCATCCCTGTTGCACAACACTCGGGTCTTGAACCCGGGCTGTTGGCTTTATTTTTCATGCAGAATTCAGAAGAGTATTTTCTTTTCTGTTTCTCTTTTTTTCTGTTTATTCATGCATCATTCTACTCTACCAACAAACTAGAAACTTGACATGACAGGGGACTACATAAAGGTGAAGGTAAAACATGTTCATCTCTAAAAGGATTCATATTTTATTGTGCTTCACTGCTGGGAAGCAAGGAAACTACTAGTATTCCAATATCAAATGTTTTGTAATCACTCACAAATGTCAATATATTCAAATCATTGCAAAATGTAACATAACCGAGGTGGGAAGGCTTTTAACATAAGAGGTGACTCTGCCTCAAGCTATGCCGGTTTTAGTAGATGCTTTATTTCAGTTCTTTAAATTCTAATAACTTATTTGACAGGAGAAGTAAATGACGCACTTGCAGCTGTTACCACAGCTGAAATCTGGACGAAAGACTTCCATATGGACAGATAGAAAGCTAAATATTGTATACTTATCTAATGAAACAGGAATCTATGAGCCTTCATAAATTATGGCACTCATTTTTAATACTGTTAATATTTCAAAAAAAGAACATAATATCCCAAATTGATTTACTAACGCCTACTTTTTTACAAGATCCATTTCTTTGAAATGCCTAGTGGGCTCAAATGTTGAGCTGACATAACATAAATTTCTATCAATATTGCAGAATCTCTACACTGTAACTGTATATTTTGCACTTGAATTACATCCTCACTTCTGTGTATACATGTGCAGTCTCCAAATTAGTCCAGGCAGTTGCATTCTGAATTCTATAGCCAAATATTTATAGAAAATATTATATTTAATTGAATAGAAAAACTCATTACCGTGATAAAACTGTCAAAAGATCACTGTTCTTCAGACAATCATACAGAGTATCCACAGTGGCTTCTAATGTAAGAAGGGCTTCCATAACGTAACCCTGCCAAAAATACAGAAATATGATCATTTCAGTATATTTATTTCACTTATTTAAAAGATTTCTATGGAGACCCATCTTAAGCTCACAACAATAATATAATCATTCCATTACTACCAGTAATGTGAATCATTAAATGTCTACTGCCTAATCTTAGTTTTCATTAAATATTCAAATGCACTTTTTCATTAAATATTCAAACACACTCTAGCATGACTTTTGGAATTAACACTGAAAGAGATACTGTTTATGATAAGTGGTGCATACATTTGATATTTGCTAAGCTAAAATGAAGAAAAAAACTAGCAAAGAAGCTGCTAGTCCTTGTGAAAAGCACTGAGCTAGATCGTCCAACAATAAAAGGTAACTTTTTATGTTTCTACAAAGACAGGAAAAGACTGTATTTATACCTGAATTTCTTCTCCATGTTCTCCTATAACTTCCACTAATCTTGAAAGCAGATCCGATAATGCGTGTGCTGAAAGTGGCTGTTTTAGAGCCCGAAATATCTGGAAAGAGCGGCCAGCATAATGTCTTGAGGAACTAGAAAGAGCTGTTTGCAATGCAATTTCACTAAGATGCTGCTCCAAATGAAAGCCTGATGAGAAAACCAAATCAGGATCAATGTCGTATTATCTCATAGATAATACATGAATTTGAAATATATATTGCAAATTTTTCATTTCTGAGGCAACAAAAATATAAAGGAAGACATTATCAGGAACCTTTAAATTTTTAATCATAGGGAGGAAGCAAATGCAGGCTAATGTGAAAATGATTATCTGAAGCATTTATTTATTTATCTATCAAATTTCTACACCAGCCATCTCTTTTAGGTGATTTTGGGCAATTTACCATAAAAACATAAAAAGTGGCATAAAACCATATAGACAACAAAGTTGACTTAAGGACAAAGTTCAAATTAAGTTATCACACATAAAAAAAAAAAGATGGAGGGAGCACTCTCACTTCACCAGTCACCCTTGAGGTCCATATCACTCATCAATTTCCATGCCAATTGGCAGGGCCAAATCTTAATATTCTTTTGCAAAGACAGAAGAATGGGGTCTAGCCTCACTTCTGGGAATAAGGTGTTCCAAGGATGACTCACCAGTCAAAATTATTTAACCAATGGGATCTGCAATATACCCTTCCTGATCAGGTGGGATCGGACAATATATAGTAATTGGGATGAGACAGTTCCTTAGGAAGGCTGGTCCCATGCCACAAAGGGCTTTAAATTTGATAACCTCAAATTGGACCCAGAAGCAAACTGGTATCCAATACAGCTTGCATAGCAGAGGTGTTACATGTCTGAGGGCCTCTCAGAACTGTTCATGCCACTGCATTTTGCACCAGTTGCAACTTCTGGATATTCTTCAAGAGTAGTCCCATGTAGAGTGCACTGTAGTACTCCATATAGGAGATGATTAGGGCATGAGTGACTGAAAGAAAGTTGAGCAAAGCCTCCCTAGCCACAACTGCCACCTGCTTCTCGAGCAGGAATTATGAGTCCAGGAGGAACCTGCAATTATACAGTAGGTCCATCTGGGGAGTGCAACCCCATCCAGGACCAATGATGTAAGCTCCCTGATACAGAGTAACCTAAACACAGCCACTCCATCTTACCAGGTTAGTTGCAGCCTGTTTGTACCCCATTCAGTTCCCCATAGCCTCTAGGCACCACAAAAAAAGGTCTACAGCATCATTTAATTCACGTGAGATGCAGATGTATACCTGCAATATACCTCCGTCTGATTAGGTGGGATGGGACCTCAGTATATTGGGTATCATCAGCATACTGATGGTACCTCCTCTTATGGTGATGGATGAACTCACCCAGCAGTTTCATATAGATGTTAAAAAGGAGACAAGAGAGCAATGAACCCTGCAGTATCAAGGACTGCAGCTGCACAACAACTATTTATCAACAGCGATTGGGACCAGTCCCATATCCCAACTCCTAAAGTCAATCAAAAGAATGCCATGGTTGATGAAATCTACCAAGAGATCAAGAAGAGCCAGGATGGATGTACTACCTCCATCCCGCTCCTGACCAGAGGTCATCCAAAAGTGTGACCCATGCTGTTTCTGGATCTGATATCTGACTGGAAGGGCCCAGATAATCCTTTAGAACTGCAGCACAACTACTAAACATCTTCCCTAAAAAGGAGAGATGGGAGACTGGATGAAAATTATCAAAAGTAATAAAGTCCAGTGATGGCTTCTTATAAAGGGGATGTACAAATACTGCTTTAAATGGTGCCAAGAATATCATTCTCTGTCAAGAATGAATAATCCATCTCTAGGTGCCTCAATCAACCAGAAGGGGCATGAATATGAATCATAGGGGCCATGCTTATAGACCGAACACTCTGTCCATTTCCTCGGATCCAACAGAATCAAACTGATCCCAGATAAGACTGTTTCTCAGGCATCTCCAATGAACCATGCTTGGTCTCCAATTGAAGAAATGCCTTTAAAACTCTTAGAGCTTTATGTCCTATTTAGTGAAGAATTCAATGGATTTATTTGACAAGGCATTAAAGGGTATTGCAAATTTTGTCTCTGAATCCCTAAGGAATGCTGGAAAAATCTCTCACCTGAATCCTGAAAAAATCAGATTCTCTTCAATTTGATCTGCCTCATAAATCATAGCCAAATAGGAGATCAATAAAGGAATACAATTAAAATGAATTTCTTATGCTCCTAATTTGTGGCAATTCTCAAATCATAAAAATAAATCTACATGCCATGATTTATTATATTTTTACTAGTGATCATGAGCAACAATTATTGTGAAAATTGGGGTTTTGTCCAGCAAAATAAAATTTGAGAAAGCTGCTTGTTAAGTAAAGGTGTTATAAAATCAATTGGTTTAGTACCTGATTTAGAATCTTTAAAGACAGACACAACATGACGCAAGAAATTGGTAAGCTGCTCTGCACTTTTTGTATTCTGGTTTTTGGGTGTGATATCTTCATGGCACCAGAGAGGACCAAATGCCCTTAAAAATCAGAAAATTGATATATTTTATTTTGAGATTAAAATAAATTATTTTAAATAGCACAACACAATAGCACAGTTCACATACATCCTCTTTCAGATGAAGACTGTAGGCAAATGGTTTACAGTATAGACAAGCTGTAACTTTGTGTAAAGTCTCAGTAAATAAACAATGATTCAATCCTATTAATCCTATTAAAACTTGGAGAGGGCATACCTTTGATGCAATTTTGACTCCTGTCAAACAAATGGACAAGCCCATGCAATTTTCCTTGGCTAGATTTCCAGAGTGATTTGCCCTTGCCCTCTCCTTTCTGGGACTGAGAAAAATTACCAGTCCACAATCATCTAGCTGGTTTTGTGCCTAAGGCAGAAGTAGAACTCACAATCTCCCAGGGTCTAGTCTAGTGCTTTAAACCACTGCACCAAACTAGGCCTCATTTACCCAAATACAACACTATTTTTTCATTCTTACAATAAAGAAGTCAATTTATCACTGCAATGATACCACTCTAATTTGGAAATGAATCAAACTTGACTATAGCAACCTTTCCTATCAAGTGCCTTTCAGTCAACCCAGGAGTTCAGGTTCCAATAGTTCTATAGACACAATTTTGGGGAAGGCTGAATTATTTGATACTGTTATTAAGAGCAAATAATCATATGAAAAGTTCTGAATTATGTTACTCTCATGCTAAATGGCTAAGAAGGAAGAGCTTCACAGTTACTATATGGTCACAATAGAAAACAGAAGAATGCCCTCTTGAGGTGATGTTCTTTCATTGAACGGTGGCTCTTTCCTTGCTCATTCTCATTAAAACTTGTTAGTTAAGCCTTGTAATTTTTTAAAGAGACTATTGATGTGCACAATGTATAAATATGTTTATCTTAGGCTTTTAATAAGTCTAAGAAAAGATGAAGAAGACAGTTTTAGCCTCTGACACAGAAAGTATTTCTCATTTTAGCGAACTATGAAAAATAAAAACAAAGATTACGTAATTCAAAAATCTGCTCTGAATTTCAATGGGGAATGAAGCATTTGAGTGACAGTGCCAAACTTTATTTCATAGAGTGACGCTATATTTTTTAAGAAGCAATCTGCCAGCCAAAAAAGAATTATTGTATTATACTCTTCTCCCCACAACTTGAAATAAACTGCTCCAAACAAGTTAAATGCCTTTTTACATCAGTTTTCTATACCTGCTTAATACTAACATTTACTTCTGGCTAAAATTAGAAAGAGGGAATCTCAGTGGCATTTGCAAAAACTGCCTATTACTTGTGAAGCAGAAAATGAGACATTGTGTCCATGCTGTTATACCCAAGAAACCTATTAATGAAAGATACTTTTTTTCATAAATTATGAATTATACAAATTCTGTTAAAAGCACACAATACTGCTTTTAAGAATTACAATTGGATATTTATTCTGCCTTGGTTACCTGGTAGTTAGAAACTCTATTAGTTTGTTTGCCTTTTCATTTGTCTCCACAGTTGGGTCAATGTCTTCTATCTCCTGGGTGATTTGTGGGAGATTTCCACTGCTTCCTCCAAGGCTGATGCTGGAAGAAGTGGAGCTAGAGCTGAGCCCAGAGTCCGGCACAGGGGAAGACTGATACTCCCGCAAAAAGTCAAAACCACCTAGCAAAAATGTGGAAAAAATCTATATAAACATAGAAGTTATAATTTTGCTACATTACAGCCACTGTGAAGTAGGAGGTCACATACATACAAACATATATATTTTATTAAGAAACGTATGAAAATATGCCTTTGAAGAAAAATCTGATATGGATAGATCCAATCAGAACATAGTACTAAAACAGAATATGTGTCTAAAATGTGCTTCTGCAGAAAAGGAATCTTTGTTATATCCATTTTTTTTTCTATGTTGAGCACCATAGAATTATGAAAGTGATGACAGCCAAGCTCAAACAAAATTGAAATAAAGCCAAAGAACTGGTTTTTTATTACCTGTATAGAAGAATTCAGGCATATGTACAGGCTGGACTGTAAGCGTCTTGGTTTCATTCACCTCTCTAGTCTGAAGAAGCATTGAGGCTATGGCTTGAAAATTGTTGTTGCATGACAACACAATCAGCAGATGGAGCAACAGCTTCTTGCTATGCTCAAAGACTTCTGGACGATAATGATCAAGGCCTAAAGAAAACAATCAGGAAGTCTGATTAATTAAGAAACACAAAAAGTTCATATGCTAGAAAAAGGGAAATGTGTTTGAAGAAAACCAAAAATATAATTTTATTCTTGTTTATACAGTTTATATGATTTTTGTATGTTCTAAAAATAAAGCTGTAACATTTAATTGGATTAATCTATTGGTTTATTGATGGACAAATGCATTATTGGGAGACCTGATTGGTTGGGTTGCAGATAGATCACTCTGAAAGTTTTATTTGACTGATTGCTAAGAACTAATTTGGCACATAATTAAAAAGTTAATTAGCATTAGAGCTGCAACATTTAATTGTATTAATCAATTTTAATAATTGTTTGTAATAAAGTATTCTCTTGAATAAATCTTTACTCCTGTTGATATATGTACATGGACAGTCATAACTAAGTTCTATAGTAGTAGTTTGTCACTGCATTTTCTGGGATTTTTTAAGATCTAGTTTATAGCCCTGAAATTCTATGGACATCTCCCATTCAGATATTACAGCAGGCATTAGAGGAATTCCACCTCTAACACTTATGTCTTTGAAGACAGTACTTCACATGACCCATCATCCTAGCAACAACCAAACATTTAACTAAAACAATAAACATTATACTATCTAATGCTACAATTCCAAACATTAGAGAGAGAGAAAATAATTGAATTCAGTGGTAAGTAAACATAAAAAAAAATCTCATAGGACAATCTCATAGGACAAGGTTATCAAACTGTGGATTACAACAATGGTGGGGTTGTGATCAAATTTGAGGGGTTTACATTTACTCTGCCTGCATGTAGATGACCTTTGCTAAGTTTTCTTTAATAATCTTTGGATTTGCAGCAATAGTTCCTATCATATCCCCAACCTGTTCTGTGGGGTCATTCAAGGCCAGCATTGAGGTGTTCTTGCCTAATCTCATTGCTCCTCTCTTCCAAGGATGGCTATTTGGGATTTCTTCCTGGAAGGCATTGTGCCAAGTCTTGGTACTGAACCTGGCTATGTGCTCCAGGCAGTCTGAGTGTTTTTTCTTCTCTATTTTTGCAGAAGCATGAGGCCTCATGACAGGAAGCTTACAGCACTGTCAGAATGTAGTCTGCCAATTTTATTCTTAGAAAACTGTCATTCAAATTCATGTATTATTTTAGTGAGTCATATCACTTTCAAAGTCTGAAAATCTCAAGAACCAGTTAATAGTCCTAATAGTATTTCAGGTTCTAAATGGTCACCATTTCATAACTTCCCAATGATAGAATAATGTGACTAATGCCATTTTAAAATTAAAGTGTAAAATAAAATCAAAGTACCATAATGAAAAGTTAGAGAAACTTCTACCTTGTTTGGTCCCCCCCCCCATTCAGAATGTATGGTTTCTGATTCAGTAAGGACATTATTGTGGGAATTTCTGTCCAAGATTCTCTCTCATAATTTATTGCCTTTTTTCATAAAATGTAATACTTTTATTTGAGGGAAAAGGTACTCTATTAGGGGATATGAGTGGGTTGGTATGAATAACACAAAGGAGTACAAATATAATAATTGGGCCAAGAATGAATTAGAATAACTGTTTAGTGAGGAGATGCATAGAAAGCTTTGTTAACACAAACAAACTCAATTTCCACTTAAATTTTTGTTTAATCATTATTTCTTACCTAAAAACAGAGCATGCAACAGCAATGGAAGGTGAAGAGCCCAGTCTTCTCTTACACTATGATCTACTACCATTTCAGTCATGAAGATAACAGCAATATTGCATCTAACAAGAAAAATAAAATTAATCAATTCAAAAATTGCAATAAGAAATAGGAAAAAAGCAGAAAACACGAAGAAGCTGATCACAAAACACCAAGAATAGCACAGTATGTGGCAATTTCTAAGCTATACTAAAAGTAAAGGAAACAGAAGGGTGGTTAATATGAGGAAAGGCACTGATAATTATATATTCTGCATTAAATGCATGTCAGTGATTCTGTCTGCAGTATATTAAGAAAATAACCTCTCCATATTTGGTCTCTCACAATTCTCCACATCTGAAAAGTTAGAGAGCTTCCTGGAATAAATTTTGTAGAAGTACAAGAGGTTAAATGGGAAAAGGGACACCTTTGCTGTCCCAAAGGTGCTTTTTCAAGAGGCAGCTGAAGCTTCTTCAGCTCTGTGGGTGTTTTGGGACACTCACCAGTGCCAAAACAACCCCTTTCAACCTCAGAGCTGAAGAAGCTTCGTGGATGAGAAGCGAAACGTCTTCAAAGGAAAACCAGAAAGTCCTGTTGCCTCTTGAAATGACCTAGAGAATTTCCATAGTCAAAATGCTATAGCAAAATAAAAGTACTCTTTTGCAAGATCTGATTCAAAATATTTTTTGGCATTTCAGGTGTCATGGGAGAAACAGGGATTTGTATATATTGAAATTCAATATACCAATCACTAAAAATATAATTTACAATGTGATTGATCTGTCAAAATCTCACAAACATCTGTTTTAAGTACAATATCACAATATGATTCCTAAACTTAATTAATTTAGATCATCCTATCTGATGCTAGTGTTTCTTTATGTTCAGAATATAACTGATCAAACCATTTTCATGTGGCAAAATGGATTTATAACTGGAACAGATTCATGAAAATACCGTCTCATAAGCTGCAAAGTTTGTAATCTTAAACTTAAAAAATAGGAAAAATAAAAGGTAGCCAACTCAAATAATATTTTCATCTCTATCATAAATATAATTTGTAGACAGAAGTAATAATCCTGCTATTGGAAGCAGAAGTTGGCTACTTTACTAAATACCTGCAATTGTTTTTAATTTTATTTATTGCCCAAGCCATTGCCAATCTGGCCTGCTGGATGGTATTAGTAAAATAATAAAGGTACTGGTATTTGCAAGGAATTGAATACTGTGCTGAACTTCAAGAAATGAGTTTTGTTTTGTTTTAATGGTAATTAAACAATTTTCAAACAAAAGGTAGATCAAGACAATACAAGAAATGATAACTAAAGTGGAATAGATTTTAAATGATCATTATACTGAGAAGATATAATGGTTATACGTGTTCGGTTTAAATTGTATGAGTAAATAACTGGAATACATAGGCCCTGCCCTATCCATATAATTTCTAGTATACTATAAAAAATATCCCAAAGTACCCAAAGCATATTTACTTTGAAGGATTGAAACATTTGTTGATATCCACTCTATGGATTTCATGATGTCACTGACCATGGCTTTTATGGCTTCCAAACAGAGGTCAAAATCTTAGTACAGCCCCCAGATTAAAAAAAACATTGTCTACTTCCATAGTCCTACAGACTATGTCAGACAAATTTTAGAACAATTATATGAACCAGTTAAAGTATGTTAGGAAACTGGGGTTTCTTTATATCGTGCTTACCTATGGAGGGGTCCCCGTGGTGTAATTGTTTCTGGAAGGTAGTCAACAAGTGGTGCCCAGCACCCTCCATTGAATGGCATTGGCAAAGGTTGCGGCTGTTTCATTTCCACAATATTCAGAAGCCAACTTGTATATGGAGAAATAGGATCATCTGTGCAGAAACATATATTATATTTCTACACTGTCCAACAGCCAACCTTTTTGGAGCAGTGTTCAGATAAATTAAGATAAGAGAAACAATGTAGTGCAAATATAAAATCTTATAGAGTAGCTAAAAGAAAATAATATATGCCTTTGGGTGGATATTAATTAATTTATTCATTCAACTTATATGTTGCCCATTTTGCCTGACCCTAAGTAACTTACAATAATTAAAAATTAATAAAAATATTAAAACAATAAGCAATAGTAACATCAATTAAAATTAACAAAGATGGGGAAGGCAGCAAGATGCACAGGGGAAGGGGGAGGAGGGTCTTGTCTTAGTCTGTTAACAACCTCCAGAATGATGTGTCCCCATTGGGGCTCTTTTCTTGGAACCCGCCAGACGGAACTATTTGGCTTATGGTGTCTGCAGCATATAAATATTCCAATATATATATATTCCAATACTAGAGTGCTATTTTTATAAAGGTCCTGTTTCCTGATGATCCTAGGGCCTCAGACGATGCCCAGCATAGGTGGTCAGCAAGCCATATAGGGTTTTAAAGCAGCACTTTAAATAAATCTAGATAAAAGCAATGCAGATAGAAGATATTGGCACAATGGGATCATTAATGCCATTAACAACATTGCTCTTACTAGACTACTAAATTAAGCTAATACAAATCATCAAGATAATAGTGAGCTTGGAACAACCAGTTTTGGCTTATCAGTGTCAGGACTAAAATATGTGCTTTGTCCAGGCACAGCCCCAAAACACATGTACTTTGGGTAGAGGCATTATGAGATGAGGAACGACAAAGAAAAGGTCATTGGCAACAGTACCTGGCGGTGGCCAAGGGGTAGTATGGAAAGAAAGCCACCCGGAAGATCAGGGGGAGGAAGCAGGCCACCCACTTTGACATGGTGTGCTTGAATTCAAGGTAAGAGGAGACTAAGTATTGGAAGGTGGTATGGGGCTAGAGAGCAGAGAAGTTTGTTTGTCTGATAGCTGAACCATCTGTTTGCTGTGGAATATTGCTGCTGATTGCTTTCTGTTTGACAATTTAATAGATAGAGAGTCTGATATTGCCACCATTACAAACCAGTCAATGCACACTGTGAATACTTGATGCATTTTTATACAGGTATTTAGATAAGACAAATACTAATCAGATGCTAACATTAATGCTTAACTGAAATTTTAGTGTTAAAAACACTTAAATTCAATCAACTGAAAGGTTTAAATGAAATTGTAACAGATATTTAATATTTTCTATTGAAATACTCTGTCAAATACTCTGTCCAAATCATGTCTGGCTAGTATTAGCAAATAACACCATTCACAAAAATTAATATTAACCAAATATCAAGACATACTTTTATCATCGTCGTAAGATCCTCCGGAGCTATTGCTGTATCTTGATTCTAGTCGGTTATGTGCTCTGATCACATTACTAAACCTTGCAAATTGGAAAAAACCCACAAAAAATGTAATTATAATCTTAATACATGCTAAATTCATAATAGCGTTATATATCCTGGTGGGTGGGTAAAAATGTATCCATTCTTGTTTTAAATTCATTTCTCAATTTTTTCATGTCTAATATCCCTTAGGCCTGCGCTCATATTAGGTTAGATTTTTTCCAAACAAAAAGTTAAGTAAAAAAATTTGGTAGCATTTTTAACGAAAAGCTCTGCCTCCATAATCAGTCTAGAAAGTTTAATTGTTTCCAATGGGGTATAACTCCCCTGTGCCTGAACATTTCTGAATTTCAAAAATGAAAAAAAGCTTAGTTTGTTAGCAGAAAGCAGAACTTCTAAAAAAAGTGAATAAACATTAACAATATAAGCCTTTCTGTAAGCAATGTCTAGATATAATACAACTGACACATTTACAGGTAAACTTTTTTTTAAACATTAAAGCCTATTTTATAGAATTGTAAGATACAGAGAGTAAAAGTAGCTTTATTAGGGAAATATAGCCTTGAAATAATAACAACAGAAGTCTAGGTTTGTTCTCTTCCTCCCACGAATGCTTCCATGCCCTCTTTCTGCTATGTTTGTCTGCACCAAATATCAGTATTTGCTCCTCTTCCTCATTTACTCCTTGCTAGGTCAGCCTGATCCAAAATTTTCTCTGGCTTCCTTTCAGTAACTAACCTTTTTCTTTGGACTAACACAATCAGCTATTGGTGGTGGAAGGGATCACCCATTCAAACTAATTTCATTGGTCTTTTACATTCAATAGAAGAGGCTCTCAACTGTCCCACTGAATGCTACAGCTATGAGCCCCTGACTTGACACAATTGTAGTTAGTAGTCTGTGGGCATTAGCAGCTGAATCAAGAGGCTTACATGGGAGATTAGCAGTTCCTGCAGACCTCTTATGATCACTGTTGTGAGCACTAAATGCTGTTGTGAGAATTCCCCAGTTGTCTGAGAGCAATACTAGTGTCCAGAAGTGACATTGAGCAATTGCCATGGGCTGTCTCAAAGAACATCTAGCATCCTGTAATGCAGTCAAAAGGTCCTGGATATTAATGTTGCCTGCATACTGCTCATAATCACTTGAGTGAGTTGCGAGCAGTCAGTATCCAATGATGCTATCTAGAGATCACAACAAATTGTCTTACACAAGGCTAGCATCCAACAGCATAAATAAGGCCCTGATGGATGCTAGTGCTGCCTGCACATTACTTGCAGCAATCTCTCAACCCACCACTGGATGTTAATGCTACCAACAGACTATTTGATTTTTGTTTTGATCACCATAAACTAGGGCACTGCCTCATTAGTGGCTTCTCCAATGAGATCTTGAAGGATCTCTGCGGACTGGTGAAATTTGCATAGCCTCGTATTAGAGAAGAGCTACCTTTTCCTTTGACAGGCAAATGGGTTGATGTGAAGAAGACTAGCTACTGGGACAAAGATAGAGAGACTTTAACCAGACATTCAATGAGGTTGACTGAAACCTCACAATGAAAAGTAGGTGCAAATACATGTTCACTATATAGACAATCAACCTGAACATTAGAAAATATACTTTACCCTTATTCAAAGCCCATCCACAGTTTTAATTATTTATGTATATTCCAAGTTCTAGTCTTTAATTGTTAATCTCAGAAACAAAACCACAGGTCATAAGATTGTGGTTATCGGTACTCAAATTGGAGAACTACTAAGCATTTCTAGTACAGAAAAAGGGAGAAAAAGTCTGAGATGTTTATTACAAACCTCTCATCTGTCTCTTTTACAATTCTATTGTCTTCAATGTCTGGAAAACTATCTTGGCCAGCTACAACAGTGTTACTGCTTGATGTAGTTCCTATACATGTAAAACCAAAAATATTACAGTATTATTAAAAATAATCATTTTGAAACCACATAAATACATAAACATACATCCAACACAATGCATAACTCAACGATGAACAAACCCACATTATATTTGTTGGCTTCTCTGAGTCATGTTATAAATTAATATCTGTGTAAGTAAAAAACATTTATATTGCAACTTACTTCTTTTCATCTCTCTCACATATGCAACTATTTGCAAATTATGAACTGTTGGAATAGAACATCAGATCAGAAAAAGCATTTTTTGACCCCCATCCTTAAATTACTTCCATATTTTTCCTATCATAGATTCCTATTGATGATGATGATGATGATGGTGATATGAGGATTATATCATTTTTAGGCATATATGATTAAAACTTACATATTTTAGGCTCAACATACATGAATAGTCATACATATATAATGCATATTATATCTGGTTATATTTGAACTACAACACTAATTATGCAATCCAGACATAATTAGTGTTCAAACATCTGTACTGCATGAACTTTCCAGAATCTTGGAACAGGACCTAAAGGGTTAGCATAATGGCAAAACACAGTGTGAATAAACTTATCTGAAAGTATTTGTCTGTCGTTACAATAGATCTAGGGCTAGCTCATCCTAAAAAAGTATCCTAAAAAAGCCTATATCTGGTCTTAAGTCAATAAAAACTTGTCATTTATTCTAAGAAATAATAAATCCGCCAGCAAATAAAAATAAATCTAAAGATACAATCTTCATTCTGCAGATATTAAATGTTGGATTCAAATCTATTTAGAGTAGGCCCACTGTGATCAAGAATATTTAACTTAGTCGTGGTTACTTAATTTCAAAGAGTATACTGTAATCTACTGTAACTGTGAGGACTACACCTACATATTTATATCCTGATGAAATATTTCAGTCTGAGAAGCACCAAGCAAGATATAAGAGAGACAGTCAATGTAACACATGCAACTCGGTTCTGAAAGGTCCATAATTCCTTCCAATGTAGTATCTCTTCCAATAAAAGTAGAAAGATTTAATTCTTACCAGAAGCAACAACTGAAGCTTTGTTGCTGGCAGTAAAACGATAAAATGGTGGATTGTCACAATGCTGAACTATGGGATTCACGGGATCTGTTTGCTGGAGCTCAAATAGAAGTTCTTCCATTGTTTGAATAGTATTGTTCCGACACAAATAGATGGCAACTTTTTTGATCTGAAGAAAAAGTAGTATTTAGCAACTTTTATCTACAGAAAAGGTAATGTAAAAATGTGCACAGTGGACATATAGATGATATTTTTGAATTATATTATAATAATATAAAATGACCTTCCTCATATTAGTGGCTACCAGATGGCAGAATAATCTGGAAAGTACTTGGATGGAGAAATACCATTTTGCCCAGAAACTAATGGGCTTAACAGCTACCATGGATTAGTCCCAGAATATGAAAGCATACAAAGCATACAGAAACTGGTTACAGAAAAGATTCTGTAATAGAGAAATAAAGGAATCACAACTACATTGTAACGTAATACTGTCATGCCATTGAACAACTTCTCATTACGTAAGGTAGAAATGGGGAATAATTTTTGTGGTCTGCAAAGGGTTATAATTTTTTTTGAAATTGATCTGCAAGGACTTCAGAGTACATATTGATTTTAATTAATGGGATAGAGCTATATTTTTGGTTAATTGTGGTCAGAGAGTTCTCAAAAATGCTCATTAAAATTAAACAAAGGCATAGTTTTCTTTAGCTTAACAGGGAGCTATGGGGATACAAATGTAATAAATAAGTAAATAAATACAATTTGAATTTAATTATTGATGAGTTTATGGGCACATCCATATTGTATTTTTGGCAATAATATAGAAGTGGTATCTCATTAAACTCTTCCAGATATGTCTTTCTCAGGCTGACCCTACAACTCTGTGTTTCCTAAAGGTCCCCCATCCAAATGCCAACAAGATTCTACCCTACTTAGCTTGAGATCAGTCAGATACAACTAGGTGCTATCTATAAGTTCAATACATTGAAGTTTATCATTGAAGTTTTAAAAACAGGTTTTACAGCTTTTTTTGTTTAAACTGCAGTATCACCCAAAATTGATAATTTGTGATGAAATGTTAACAGTGCAGTTTCTGGGGTGCTATCCTTGTTAAACTTTGGGTTCCACATTTCACATGAAAACAAAGAGATATCCTTTATAAAGTCTACTGAATATTTGGTATCTTTTCTCCTATTTGGGGAAATTTATTAACTTCTATAGAATAAATTCATAAAATTATTCCTGATACATTATTTTGAATAGATATTGTTTTGTTCCATAATAATAATACAACTTTTCTTTTTAAAAAAAAATCACTTACGTAAGGTAAAACAATTGTATCACTGCTAACCCCACATAAGCTTATCAGAAACTGCAAAGTTATTCTAAGGTTGTTGCTCCATTTTTCATTATTAGCTAAAGCATTCCAGACATTCTCCATTTCTGGTCCAGGAACTTCATCTCCATACTAAATAGAAATATGAAAAATGAATGTGATCAGAATACAGTGAGTGATTGCTAAAATAAGTCAAATATAAGATAAACTGAAAAGTAATCAATGAGCTAAAAAGACACAGGAGAAAGATCTTTTTTGTGCACAGAATCCATTTGAATAATAAAGGTCAAGCTACATTAAACCCTTGCTGGTATAAAATTGGAGAAAAATACTGACAAATACGTACTGACTGGTATTTAATAATCAGATGTTTCCAATATATCATTATGTAGCATTGTGCAGATAAAAAAGAGGAAGAATTATTTATGCAACTTTCAATCCTGGTCTGATACTCTGCCATTACATTTCATATTTTATAGATTGCTCAATATTTACTTGCTTACCTTGGCTGTCATATACATCAGATTATTAAGCACCAATGATGTGGCTTCTGGTGAGCCCCAGCCATTTCCCTTCAAGCCACATGAAACAGTTACTTCTCCATCCTTATCCTTTATTTCATCTTCAGGGGTGGTAGGACTTGAACCTGGGAGAAGAAGTCTGCTGTCTACTAGCTCAATGTTATGAAGCCAGGGTAGCAAATAGGTAAGCATGATCTGGCGCCCATTTGGATGAGTTGTTGGAAATCGTTGACTTACTTCTAAAATTGAAAAAAAAAAAAAACCACTCCTAGGATCTTAGCTTTAGGGGAAAGACAATGAAGCATTTAGTTCAACAATAAATTCTGTCAAATATATTTCTTCTGATAAAATGTTAAAAAGTTGAGTTCAACATAAAGATAGAAGTAGCAATAGCAATAGCACTGTATTTATATACCGCCTATCAGGGCTTGCAACCCTCTCTAAGCGGTTTACAATG
>JANHJO010003858.1:121736-135214 GCA_032468235.1 Pseudoxyrhopus heterurus | reverse complement strand
GGCACAAATTTGGAGGGACAGGCCTTAATTTCACCCATGTGCACCAATCAGGGCTTGGCCTTCTTTTTTAGGGGGGGGCGTGTTTTATGAGAAACAAGGTAGGAGGCTACTACACTTGCTGAAAAAACAAGTCTGCCAAATTTAGAATGGGTACTCCAATTCCATAAAGTGAAGGAACATGTTATCTTTGCTTTTAGAATCTTACCTCTGAGGATCTGACTTTAGTCTGTTCACTGGTCTTCCCAGAAGTGTGTATTGTAAGCTTCCATTGTGTTAGCAACTGTAACAATAATTTTAAAGATGTGTCCAGGAGGCTATTATGCACATCATTCACTTCACGTAACAAAAAATTTGTGAAACCAAAAAGAACATCCTCTCTCCAATCGACAAAATCAACTAGTAGGCCCTGAAGTGAATTTTGAGCAATGTGCCGAAGTTCATCATCCATATGTATAGAAAGCCTATGTAAAAAAAAAGTAAAATGACAAATTATGGGCAACTTCTATAGCAAAAATAATCACAGTATCTATTTGTAATAGCTATTCATTTAGATCTACAAATCATTGTTATAAATTTCTACTCAGTCAACATAGTTTAGTATCTCTAATAACAATAACATATAATGGAATTTATTTCTAACCCAGATTTGAGTAAGTTTATATGTTAAACTTTTCTTGAAATAACTTATCAAAAAGTATTTAATTTTGAACTAAAATACAATGCAAATAATATCATAAAATTAATCTTGTTTTAATTCAAGTTTAGTTAAGATAGATGATAAATATTTTTATATTCAAAACAAAACAGTAAAGTAAAGTTCAAGACACAAACAACATTCTTAATATTCTGATTTCAACAAAATTACCAAGCTACTTATATAGAAAAATACCCATTCTTCTTCATAACAAGCAGGCTTTCAAGAAAGCTACCATTATAACCTGATTTAAAAAGTATTAATATTTGCTCCATTTCTTACAGTTTATTACAACTAAGTTCTGATTAATTTTGAAACTTTAATTTTCAAGAGATATCTAAGCTATCTAAGCTATAATTTTCTCCCCTAATCTCCAGTATGAAAAGAATAGACCAACGTGCAAAGTGGTATTTTTATACTTGTTTTAACTTTTGAATAGAGACAAAATGATGCCTGTCATATGTTTTCTTCTCTAATTGATACAGTTCCTTGCTTTTTGGCCATTCTGGTGATCAGAGTAAGTAAGAGTTAAAGTTCAGGATATCTGGAAAGTACTAAATGACCTGCTCTGCATTAGGAGATTACAATACTGTAGATTGAAAAGTCAGGAAACATTTCACTTCTAGCTCCAAACATAACAAGGATGATGTCCTTAATTTCTTTAAAAATGCCTTACTAACTTTATAAAACTTTATATAACAATATGCAGTTTATTTTAGAGTATTCACTATTCTTTCCTCTGGTAATTTAATTTAACTGAAATGAAATTGGATACCGACTCTACCAGCTCATTCTTGTACTCTTTTTATAATATCATATATCAAAACTGTCACAGAATGTCTGAATGCAGAGATACAACTGCAAGACACATGACACTTATGAAATAGAAACAAACCAGATCTTTTAGAGAAGATACATGTGAAGACAGATACTGGAAAAAGAGTAATAAAAAAACTGAAATAAACTAAACGAGGTTGATACAAAATGAGTTAGGAAGAGAAACTCAGAATAGCAATGGTTGGCCGTCTGTATTGCCAATTTATAATGGCAATATTTTTTATCTGGTTCATAGTTCAAGTTTATTCCAGCAAGGATATTTTAAAAAAGAATAGTGTTTGTTTCTTGTCCTGTAGTTGTTCTGTAGTTGTGTAATGTAATATCACAATGAGAATTTGGAATGAACTGGAGTAACCGATTTGACATTTCACACATGCCTTAGAATTTTCTTCAGCTGTTTGTATACAAAGGGGTGGCAAATTATGACACATACATACTGACATCCACTTTTCTACTTGAATCACATGCAAGAACACATAGGGTGACACTCGCATCATGACACCCATTTTGTCATTCTAAGTGTTGTACAGTATATGTACAAATTTCTTTCTGAGGAATTTCAAAACGTGCAGATACTATACATAGGGTGTTTAATATTTAACTATAACTCGCACTATAAAATCTATATTGCAATGCTGTTTTTTGAAATATGAAGAAGGAAATTAGGAGGTCAACGTCACAATGTTTGACATGAAGACAGTTTATTCTTAAGCAAACATCTTAATCTAACAATGTTTTAAAAATCAACACAGTTTAG
Source organism: Pseudoxyrhopus heterurus (assembly GCA_032468235.1). NCBI lineage: Eukaryota > Metazoa > Chordata > Lepidosauria > Squamata > Pseudoxyrhopus > Pseudoxyrhopus heterurus. The sequence continues at coordinate 132,926 of JANHJO010003858.1, read as the reverse complement.
TTATTCAAAGCATATACAATAATAGCAACGAATAGGTATGCATTTCAGCTATCCTTCAAAACTAAGGCAAAGGCAGCCCACCATCAATCTTGGAGCCTGCTAATTTCTTGACATTATTTGCAATTATTACTTTCCAAACCCCAGACAAACAAGAAAAACAGGGAATGGTGACACAGGTAGATAAGAGTTGATCTGAAACTTAAACTGGCAATGTGGATAGATTCTTGAAATCTGCTTGATGGTTTCAATTCTGTGTTTAGCAGCAATTTTGCTTGACTACCGCAAGCCACGTACATTGAGTAGTATTAAAATCTCAGATTTAAACCGATTATTGTTACACTTGTAGGGTCACTTAGATGTGAGGTTTGTTAATCAGTAAGGATAAATAAAAAAATTGGAAGACAAAAACAATTGTGTGTTTTATTATTTTCACACAGAAGACTAAGCTAATTGCTCACTCTTCATAATCCCTTAGAGCAGCTGTACCTTTTCTGGTTGGCTTCAGCAGTTACAGTGAGATCCAAAAAAAAGTGATTTATGGAATTGCCAGCAGGTCCTACATGCACACAAAACATGTTCCAATGCTCCTTCCAAGATGCTACAGAATCCTATTATAGCTCCACAAATTGATCAGCAATGTCATTTTTGCCTCTAAAAATTCTTTAATATGTACACAATTTACCTTGATAGCAAGTCAATCAGCTCTAATTTAGACATCCCATCAGGAAGGAGTCGTGGAATAGCAGCAACACAAGTCCTGAAAAGATCAATTTTTGGTTTTCTTTCACCTCTGAAAAGAATATGAAATTTATTAATCACTTTTTAATACCAGACAGAAGAAAGAAATATATAAACAATAGTAAAATGATGTACATTTATCTTATTAAGCATTCTCCCCCACAATGGCAGTAATTATTTATAAATCAATATAGTCTTACATAGCATAAGCATTGTGGTACTATTCTATTGCTAAGGTCAAATTTGTCTCAAAACTCAAATAAGATCTTGTGCAAAATCAGAGCTACGATGAAACAAAGTAATTTTTCAGGATCACAAAGGAGATGCTAACTCCTGTTTTTAAAGGATTATTTAAAAAGGCTATGATTAACTACAATTCTGGAATTTATTGTCTACATCAATGTTTCTCAACCTTGGCAGCTTGAAGATGTGTGGACCACATCTAGAGTTTGTTTTTTTTAAGAATTAGCTACAATAAGTCCAGCTCAATATCAATTATCATTTAAGACTTACGTGATCATATCTTCAGGTTCTTTGTTTAACATTTGTATATTTGTGAGCATCATGCACCGCCCAACTTCTTTATCAAGATGTCGCAGTATGTTGTCTACAGCTTTTCTTACTTGAGAATAATACATTGACATGCCTAGAAAAACATACAATGAAAGAACCCTTAAAATGTAAATCTAAAAATTAAAAAAAATGTGAACATGTACATTTTAGGTGTTATCATTAACAATTGATTATTTTGGTCTGTAATAAAGGATGTTCTACCTCACAATTCATTCTGGACTTTAATATTAATGAACCAAATAAAGAAAATATAAATTAAAAAAACATTCCCTCACAGACAAGTGAAATGCAGAAAAGGAATTTACATGCAGATTATGACCTTAGTATCTGGTGACATTATATTAATGGAGATCAGAGCTAGGAAGGAACATAAAATGAGGGTGCTAAAGCAATAGACTCTTTATGTGATTCTTAGGCAGACTAGAAAGTGACAGTAAAGTTTTTTTTTTTTTAAGTCAGTGAATATTCCAATTTCTGGAAGTATGATTTTGCTTATTTAAATCTACCACATGAATTCCCTAATAAAATTATTTGAGATAAGAATAAGTCCCAGAAAATGCTGAATTGCATTGGGCCAGCTGAATCCAAGAGTTCTGGTAGAAAATGGGAATTTCAGGTGTCTACAGGATTTTCCCAAACTATGGCGTTTAGGATAGATAAAATCAAAACCATTAACTTATAAGTTAAATATACATAGTGATACAAAGGCAGATGTTTAAATTTAGAACAAACAGCTGTTTACCCTAAGCCTTTTTTTTATAAACTCTGAATAGAATCATATAAGATTCTTAGAGAAACATTGCTTTGCTTTGTATTATATGAGTAAGCATGGGACTTTTGAGAACTTTTAGGATTAGTTGTCTCAAATGATTGTTCAATCAGTTCTGAATAGGGAAACATTTCTAACAGCAGTATTGAATCAAATGTATGGGCTAGTGCAGGATCATCTCTTTAATAATGCCTATATCCTTAAAACTCTTGAATTTCTATCAGCATGCTGTAATGAGATAATGGATTTACAACTATCCTTTTCTTGTATTTACATTCAAGACATATACAAGCAAAGGACCGACACTACAACTAGTCTAACAAATGGCCATTGACAAATCTTTCTTTTAGAATACTGCTTCATTTTTTTTCCTAGTAGTTATAACAATATTAATCATGTGAATACCACATTATGAGCAGTTATTCCATGTGATTCCTATTTTGATTATACAGATTAATAATTACTAGTCCTATTCTGCCAGAGTTAAATTCTGGAAAAAATTAATACAAAAAAAATAAAAATAAAATAAACAGTACACCATAATAAATGGTTTATACATTATGTCACTATAGTATTTGCATAATTTTTGGTTGCTACTGGCAACTAGAAATTGTCCCCAGGCAACCAAACTGTGATTCAACTTCCCTCAAGCTGCATTCTCCAAAAGAAGCATTTGGATATACTCAGTTCAACAGTGAAATGAAGTCTCAGGGCTAGCAATGTGGGTAAAATTTGGGTCAAGCTGTTATATACATTTGTGAACAGGCAGAAGACATGTCTGATACTTGCCTATCATTTTAGCTTCCTCCTCTGTGAGAGTTTTGCTCAAGTAAGTTTTCTTCACTCGTAGCGTGTTTCCTGAAGGCAGTACGGCTCCAGTAACAGGCATTGGAGGCTCTCCATCTTTTTGCTGCAAGCTATCCGCAATAACCAAGAAAGCTCTCAGACCAATATTCATTCTCTGCAAATTTGATGGATGAATGATGAAAGCAAAATAACAGTTATCTGGTTAGCACTGACGCATTCTTTACTCTCACCTGACCTGAAGAGATTACACTGAAAACAGCTGGAGATCAATGCAGTATCTCCAAAAGATTCCAAAGAACATGTTCCATACATGAATTTAGATTCCAGTAAGAATTAAAAAGGACTGATAAGAGTACAATAAGCTGGAAATGGTTGTGTGAAATACTGGGGTGTCAATTCAGTAATTTTAGGTTTCCAATTAATTACTCAAGAAGTATAATAGCCACAGAATATTTGTATAATATTTAAAAATGTGCTACAACTAGCAAACGGGCCAAACTGTTGCTTTTTCCCTAGTTTTCTCAACATACCATAATCAAGGAGACAAGCCTTCTCTACTGAAATGTCTATCCTATTGCTATTGCTCTCATGGACATCTGGATAGCCCCAATCCTGTTTCTTTTCTGGAAGGTTGCAAAAAACTGGCTGCTCCCTCAGTTGTTAGGGTAGAGGTGATATCAGAGACTAACACATGCAGGCAAGTCTGTGATTAAGAATAATGTGTGAGATTTCTCAGCTTTTGTATTTCATAATTCATTATATCTGCATTATATCTACAATTCATTAAATTGTATTTAAACTGTTTTTATTGGTGTATTGTTAGCCATCCAAAATTATCTGTTTATGATGGGGAGCCATATAAATTTCAAGAATACATTTCTACAAACTACGTGGAATTGTTCCATGTATGTAGAGCACTGTAAAAACATGTGCTTAGGTAGTGTTAAAGAGCAATTAAGGACTTGATGAATGATACAGATGAGAGTTGATCCCTTATGCCAAAACAAAGAGCATTAGATAACATTGACCCACTTTCTTTGCTTTTCTCTTAAAAACATTATACTTTTTTAAATCTGAAAAAAATATATTAATGATACCTTACCTCTGGATTTAGACTAAATGCTTTTGCTGGCTTTCCAACACAAAGGAAATCAAAAATGATTTCTTTCATTGCAAAATCCAAACGCTCCTGTAGCAAAATATATATTGCACGTGAACATATGATAACATTTGTTGCATCTCTAGTGTAAATCTGAGTGGAATGAGTTCTAAATCAACATAGAATTCCAACTTATTTTAAGAAGACCTCATTTATAGCAAGACTTTCTACATAAACAATGAAAGGAGATTGCTGCTTATCTAGGAAATTGTAAAGCAGAAGAAGGTCTAATTATAATGTATTCTATGTAGAACTTAAATACCTTATCCTGATAGATATGAGATGATATAATTGAGACATATTCAATCCATTACCAGAATTTAGTGTAGTTTTCAGTGTGAGAATTTTCTATAATTCATCCAACTGAAAGCTGAAACTGACTATTTAGGCATGTTATAACTAAAAAAGCAAAATTCAAGATATGTAAAGTAGAGGAAACACAATGTAAAAACTTATCAATAAAACATTCCATAGCTTAAAAAGCATAAACGTTTTTCAAACCTGTGCAATAAACTGTATAATTTTCACAAAAATGTTCAGAGGCATGTCTCGTGGTACCACACCTCGGGAACCTTTTGGAAAAAGGGTTGTGATGATTGTTATAAGCCGACTGTAAAATTAAAAAACAAAACAAAACATTGTGACAAGTTCATTTCTTGCAATATAGCTTTATGCTACCTTAATCAAACTTTTGAAAATAGTTTAGAAAAATCCTACAGGAAAAATGCCAATAATGGACCAAGTATTTTGTTCCAGATTAAAAGACAGCATGTCATTCTGCCTGGTACATTCTAAAATTTGTTAAAATTGAGACAAGAAGAGATTCCCTGAGTCAGGAACATATTGTAATACTGATGGCACAGCAAATGCGGTTAAATAAAAGGATAATTCGATAATGTAAATGTGTATTTACCAAACTATAACCCACAAATATGCCCAGGAAATATATCAAAATGTAACTAAGATATTTTATTTCTTCCTTTGCATTATATGGCACTAATTACCCTTGGATTATTCTGAAGGTAGCTTTAGTGATTTGCTTACTATATGAGAAAAATTACATTGAAATTAAATATGAATATATAACAATACCTTTGGGTAGTTGTATTGCTTTCACATTTAATTCTAATCATATAAACCCATAGCAGTCTGTAGAGAGATTCCAGTGCAACTCGAGCCATTTTTGGATCTTTGTTCTAAAAAAAAATCATGAAAATACTGTAATCTTGATTTATATTTCATATAGCTGCTAAATTTTAAGGCACCTAAATTTTTATTCATGGAACCTGAAAAAAGGGCATTTTTATTGGTAATGGACCTATGAGAACTATTAAGACTGACAAATCTACAAAATATGGATTATGACCTTGTTTGGGTTCCTGCAAAAAAAGGAAAAAAATACATAGCAGACTTTATGCCAAGAATGATATGAGAGCCAAAGTATTTGGGCTATGTTCTCATGGCATGAACAATCTGAGCTAAGTAATGATATTACAGAGAGAGAATTAGATATAGCATGCTGCATTTTTGTGGAATTGAGAAAAATGAAAAGTATGTAACAGAACTGAATGAAGTAATTTTGTGAAGTGCAGATGGGGAATATACATGCACGAAAAAAGGTGAAGATAATGAATTAAAGGATCAAAATGTATGGTATAGAATGAAGGGATTAAAATATATGTATTATGTAATATGATATATATGGTAATGAAATTTTGAAAACTGAAACTGAAGCTAATGCTGTAAATGTTTGAGTACAAGGAGAAACACAATGAAAATGAAGTAATATTATGAATGGTGAAAAATTGTAAGGCTGCACCCTATAAATGGTAAACCTGGAGAACTGCTAAAATTTGGATGATAAGTAAAATAATGTTATTATCATTCCCCTACAGAGAGGGAAAGATAGCAATATAACATAAATAATAAATATGCTCCTTTCATATCAATTAGATTTGATAAAAGTAATGCATGGAGATCTGTCCGTGTAAGAGAGAGTAAAATAGAAAGCAAACATTTAATATATTTAAAATTATGATGCTTCTAGCTTGAAATATATATGCTTATATTCAACAGATTTGAAAAAGAACACTATTTTTTCACTGTAGCAATGGGTAAGTTGAACATATCTTGTCTATATATCTTAAAAGTGCAGAAGACATCTCAGCCTTTGGAATCAGAAATATTCTTACTGGTGATGACTTAAGTTTTAAATGGATAGATATGTCTTCAGCTTTGTTTTGTCATAAAAGTCAATCTACTGTAATTCTAAAGTGTGCTGGAAGCCAAATAAACTGCTACACAAACACATCTGGAGTGTCCTTTTAAAGCCAGCTGAGCAAACTGACTTGAAGACAGATTTTTTTTAAAAATGGCAAGATGTGAATATTTCATATCTCAGGCATATAACTGGTATATGACTTTTACATAAAAGTCAATGTTAACATTCAAAACATCAATTTAAAATGACAAGTAAAAGAAACTCTATTATTTACTGCATATTTAATTGAAATGGTTTTAACAAAGAAAATGGGACCTAACTTTTGCTAAGTAATTTATCCAATCTGTCAGGTTTTATGTTTTATAATATTTTTATATAATATTAACTAGAGAGTGAACATTACAAAAAGCAGATCACAATGGTCATGAAGTGTGAGACAGTGTACTGTCAATAAGCCAACAAAAAATAACTTGATTTTGCAAATTACACAGGTTGGGTTTATTAAACTTGCTAAATCATAATAGAATGTTTTTGATTTTATTTTAGCATATGATCTATGAATCTAGCAATTGTTATTTGTAAACCAAGGTTTATAGCCTAATGTATTGTACAAACTCAGACAATTGCATTTCAGTGAACCACGATTTAGTAAAATTCATAAGAATTATATATTGCAGTATATTAAGATTTGTGTCCTTTTTTATCATATTATGATGCAACTATGATAGATTAATCAGACTTCACCCTAAGTGTGCCTAGATAACTCACTTGAAAAAGGAGAAACTGAAAAAGTTTGGAGAAGGGCAACAAGGAACAAAGTTGTATGATGAAAGATGAAAGAACTGTGCATCTTTAATTTTCAGAAGAGAAGTTGAAGAAGTAATATAATTGTAAAATACTGGTTGAAATACAAGGTCAAGACCTGTTCTTGCTCTTTCATGGATGCTCTAGAATGCTCTTTCATGGATGCAGGAGAGAATGTGGAGTCCAGTTCAGAGAAGATTTCATTGTAGTTATGTTCAAACGGTTATCCTGACCTAGGTTCTCCTTCACTGGATGTTTAAGCAGATATTAGAAAACCATTTGTTGGGGATGCTTTCATTTGGATTCCTGCATTGAGCAGGAATGGGAACTGAGCCCCAAATAGTCTCCTTTACATTTTGCTAATTAAAAACAATGCAACTATTTAGCTAACCATCCTTTGTAGAAATATCACAGAAATGCTCAAATTGAATGTAAGCAAAATGAGTCAACTTTTCAGTAAATAATTTTAAATATAATTCAGCGAATAACAACATTCAGATAGTATTTATGCAGCAGGACACAAAAGAATTGGTAGCAAAATTTTGAAATAGGAAAAAGATTATTTACTGTAAAGCAACGGACAGTTTTTAAGCAATAGTGTTTTATCCAGCTAAACATAAAAAGATAATAAATCTGGTTGTTAAATTTTGGTTCTCACCAATCATAAATCTATTTGTGTTTAAAAGCTTTATTTCAGTTAATAGAGCTGGAGAGCTTAGCCATCCAAACAGCATATAAATATTTATGAAATAAAAGGAGGAAGAGTGAGTTAAAAACTCACCAATCACCTTATATGACCTTTTCTGTTTTCAAATATACCAATAGGGATATCTGGAATGTTTATGGTGGTTTTATAGCTAAAATAGTCTGAAAAACAAGAGGTAGTAGTATCGGCAGGCAAGTTTTCTTAAAAGTAGAAGAAAATCTTTGTTTAAAAAAGACTAATCTGGGGATATGTTTAGGACTATGCAAAACCCAGTATGAATTGGAGAGACAATCAAATGAAGTTTATTCAAATAACATATTCCTGGCTAAGAGGAAGAAGACACAAGAACATTTATATTGCAATATTTTTTGTAGGTCCCATTTGCCTTTTTTACCTTTCAAAGTAAAAAGATTGTCATCCCTTTATTTTTAACAATTATATTAAGTATTCTTAACAACTATGTTAAGCAGATGTTAAAGAAAATAATTATATTTTCTTTTTAATAACCATATCTTTAATCTGGACTGTTTGAAGGTTACATATTTTTAACTGTTTTTATTGTTTAGTATTTGTATTTTTAAGCAGTTCAGAGTCTACCAGAGAGGACAGCTATAATCAATTCTTCATCATCATCATCCTGTTAAATGTAAGATGTGGACATTATTATTTTAAAAAGAGTAATCTTATTATATTTACAAATGTACTTGAGTCCTTTGGGAATGGGTGGCATAGAAGTTCCAACAAATAAATAAATAAGTACTAGTTCTATTTTATTTTAAAGGTACTTAATTATGACAGAGGTTCTATATTATATAAATGTATGCTATGTGTATTTTAAAATTAGTAGAGATATGGGAAATCATGTACTGATTTGCAAGGAAGCCTCCAAATTAACAATATAAGATTGCACAGGTAGTATTGGCAGATTCATGACACATAGACCCAAAGCTAACTACAAAGCAAACAAAAAATGATGTACTAACTTTGAGATTGGACAGGCAGTTGTTGAGAAAAATATGCCATCTATTTAGGAAGAACTGTTTTTGACTGACACAAAGCAGGCATGTTACTAGAGGATACAAAGCCTAAATAAGAGACAAAAGAAATACAAGATTATTTGAATGACAACAAAGGAGAAATCTTATTTATCAACATATCCACAGTAAACATTAGAGCATTAGATCCACACTAAACTTTAGAGCTCCATCTCTCTCTTGGCTTATATTAAATGCATCAGCCAATGTAAACACAGAATTCAAACAATGATTTTTTTTTAAATAAAAAATTAACTCTTACAATTTTTAAAAGCTTAATTATTATGATTTTTGTGATCATTCCATATAAATGTAGGAATATGTTTAGAATTAAATAATAAAATACTTCTATCTAGTGCTATCCAGAACACTTGAAATGCGGTTCAACATTATGCAGCAACAGAGTGCAGAATGATGTAACATTCCAAGGACAAACTGTAGTAAGCTGTAAATTATTGTACCAGTTAGATTTGTTGAATGTTAAGAATCTGCTGTCATGAAGCTATTAGAATTCCCATTTGTATAGACTAATGTGGGCCTCAGCTTTAATGGATAAATTAACGAATACATACATGGTAGTGACAAAAAAGCAGTTTGAGTTCTTCTTCAAACAACTGGTATTTTTTTCATCCCATTTTATATAATAATGAACACTAAATAAATGTTTTTTCTTAGAACTGTATTTTATTTGGCTCTATTACTGGAAATAGCCTAGAGAAATGACTTGTCCCTTATAAGGTCACAGAAATTTATAACTTTCCTTCAATACTTCAACTATATTATTTTCAGTTAAAAATATTCTTAAAGTTTCCTTTTCAAGTAAAATATTGTAATAAAAAATAAAAGATTCCACAACTTGCAGGTCAAGTACAAAGGGGAAAGCTAGATGATCCAAAATGCATATTTGGGTAGTTTTTTGTCCAACTTTTTGTCCTCTTCCAAATGTTCTACCTTGCACTTTCAGTTTAATGGGTTTTTTCTTCCCTTTCCCCCTTTTGTTTTGCTTAAAAGCTAGAAAAACAAAGTATGATTTATATGTACTCTGGAGAATGTCCACTACATTCAGTAGGATTTTAACACTCTCAGTATTAAAAGAACTATTTAAATCACAATCTTTCATCATTATTATCAAAATCAAGTCAAATATAACAATCATTGATCAGAAAAAACTTTAAAATACAAATTACAGAACAAAAATAAAATTAATTGAGGTCAGACGATATCATGCCTTCACTACCACCCAATAATAGAGTGCAATTATCCTTATTATGCCTAGGTTAGTGTCTCATAATAATTTAGTATAAAACATTTCTGTTTTGCCTGGAAATCACTGGAAGATTGGTGCTCAATGGTACTTATAATATCTTGTGTTTTTCTGATTTTGATGTAAATTATAATATTAAATCTACTAATTTCAATTTCAATTGTAAATTGAAATATTATAAAATACCTTATATTTTCTTAAAGTCCCATTCATTTTCAATTGATCTAGCCAATGGACATAATCTAGTTAGAGAACCACATCTTATTTCAAGAATAAACTATGTATCTAAGTCTTTCCAAATGACTTCAGTTAGACTTAAAAGTGATTACTTTCTTCACATTCAGCATAGTTATTTTCTTACAGTGACCAAAACTCATAATATATTCACATTTGCATGCTTCATTGATACATTTTAATAACGGTTTAGCAAACTGAAGAGTTAATCTTATCAATATAAATAAAATTGGAACAGTGCTAAGATTTACCACTGCTGCCCAATATTTATTGAGCCATTAATGAATACAGAAGCTTCTCTCCATCCCTAACCAGGTCCTGTATTCGGGATATTAAAGGTATTTGTAGAAACCCAATGCTTGGGAATAATTAACCCACAAAAGTAATATAACAGAATGAAAGAAGGATATGCTAAGATCCAATGCATCATATCTTCATTTCTGCTATAGCTTTTCAAAATGAAATGTCTATGCTACTATTAAGTTCATACAAAGTATAATTATACTTAGAGACAAGAAATAAAACTATTGTTTTAAAAGAAGTTATATTGGCTTATATATTAAGGATATCAATTATTTACTAACAAAACTTTATTACTCTGCAATGTTTAGTAACACAACCATTCACCCTTTTAAGCCTTATGATAACCACTGGACCGTATTTCAATCAGGGGTTGGTTTCAACCGGTGTAACAACTGGTTCGATCGGTTTTTCTAAAAAAAAAAAATTTTTTTTTTGCCCTCCCACGTGCCTGGAGCCTCTAGCAGCCTTGATTCGCTGTGTTTTTAGCACAGCTGATGAGCGGGGGAAGCCTGCCTCAGCAGTTTTTCCCCATAGGAGCTGCTGCAGGAAGTTTGTTTCTTTAAAACACAAACTTCCTG